>DWKC01000551.1:0-12323 GCA_018249195.1 Racta chiria
TCAGTAAAGTTTAAATAAATACATATATGCTTAGGGTCCGTTAGTGTCATTATTGTCCATACATATCCTTCCGTCCCTTCGTGGCCGCCAACGCGTTAGTTACACTCCAATCTGATAGTTTACTATCAGACTGGAGGGTAACTAACGTAATGTAATTGTATATTTGTATTACTGTGGATTTAAGTGTTAGAGAACTACAAAGACACAAAAAATCGTACAGCTGGTTTTGGTACCTCATGGCTCGCTAGATGCCGATCAGTGTAACCAAATGGCTTGATTATCATGAAATTGACCTATCCGACACCTGCGCATCTCGATAACAATAAAAAGTAATTGTGACTCGCATCATAAGATTTAATAATAATGTATCTGGTAAATCTAGTCTATTGTAGTAATACGACAGGGACAGCCTAGATGGCGCTGTGCGGCCATTTGTAATTTTACGTTCCATTTCCACAAAGTAGTTGAAAATGTCTATTTGAATTGGGTTAATTTATTTTTCTTTGTAGGTTCAGCATACACAATTTAAATAAATTTAAACTTTTTATACATAGTTATTACTATCTGTGCCCGCGACGCTGTTCACGCGGATATGTTTTTTCGGCAGGCTAATTGCCATAATTGTTAAACAAAATATTTTGGATTATAGATTGAATAGTAAATATTTTCAGAAAACATTTTTAAAAACACATATCCAATCGTAACGTTTATTCTAAAATATCTTCCATATCTTATACAGACAGCGATCAGTTAAAAGATTTTAAATATTTTTTTATACAAGACCAGCGCCATCTATTATTATCTAGATGGAACCAACTAACACCTTTCATTTGAAACCGCACTACTACAAAAAAATTCACATTATCAATAGATAGCAAACCTAACCCGTCAACTCTTATCACTTTCAGGTTAAATATCAGCGCCATCTAGATGTAATGCAAGACTTTAAACAATTTCCGATGTACGATTATTTATTATGCATTGGCTAGTCCTCTAGTATATTTCGCCCCATGGTAATACTAAAATCTTTGAGTCTGGTGTTGCTAATATTCATGATCGCCGATGATCACTTACCATCACATGAACCAACTTCTTGTTTGTAAACTTGAAGCATTAGAAAAACACTTCAAAACCAGTTTGTTTACCCCAGATTACGACTGAAAGATTTAATTAAAAGAACTCTCTATGACAACATTTTTATTAACACAAGAACTATGTTCGATCAATTTCTAGATCAGCTGTATCATTATTTAGCTCTACGACATCGTTTGCATATAAAGTCCTTTATTGGCTGCTCATGTTTCTGGTAATGACAACACATCTTGTAAGTAGAATCATCACACCCTTCTTTACTTCTGGTAAAATCGTGGCAACATTTGTTTTTAACAGAAGAATCACCACTCGACATGTGGAAGTCTCTTTCGTGATCTGGTTTATGTGTACATACTACTGTGGGAATAGGTTTATGGGGTAAATCGTTGTTTACTTTATAGTTTCCTGTTTTTACAACTGGAAGGACCCTCGGACCACTTCTCACCATAGGTCTGTTATCCAAGTCTGTTGCTTCAACTCTCTTCATGGTCGCGAACATTCTGTTAGCTTCTTCGATTGCGTCTTTAGATTGAGTCTTCGTTTTTAAAGATTGCTTCAGTTCTTCTAATTTCATTTGAGGAATCGATGAAGACTTGTGGTTAATTAAGTCTAGGGATTTATGCGAAATGAAAATCGTTTCAGGTTGAGTTGAACTGAGGATTGTGAACTTATTTTCTGTATTACAGCTATCTTCGATGGAAAACTGAAATATTTTGGTCTTGGATAAATTTGGTTTTGCATTTTGATAAATTATATCTTCTGTCGAAACTCCGACATCTTTTAATATAATAGTTCTTCGCTTTTCTTTAAGGTTGTTCGACTGCTTTTTATTCTGAAACACGTTAAGTACCTCATTCAGCAATATCAGATCTTTGGAAACATCAGCCTGGGATGTTTGCACGTTTTTTGTTACATTTAAATGGTTGTCTTCAATTGCGTTATTCTTCGATTGTTTTGATCTTTTAGTAAGTGCAGTATCGTCGTCTGTAGAGTAGTTACAGCTGCAATGGCAAACTGGATAGGATCTTGATGTTCTTTCATTGAGTTCTTCTTTAGCAACACTTGAACTTTTTTGATTTAAACAAATTGAACAAATAAAATTATTTTGGCTTTTATTTTTTTTGTACAAAGATCCCATGTTCATATTTTTATCTGCTTTTTTACTTTTACCAATAGATTTGTATGTTGTAATATCAATACAAAGTGTTTTGTAGACTTTATGATTGGTTTTCATAGGAATATCAAAATGTTCTGAAATTATAATAGATTATTTCATTTAGAATAAACAGTACTAATAGGATCATAAAACGCTCTGCTAAAATAAAAAGTACCTAAATAAAATAAATATGACAATGATTTACTATGACAATACATTTTTTGACTCGAAGGCTTATCTCAAAAAAGGTGTAGAATTAAAAACTCTGGCATCACATATGGAGTTTGCTTAAAAAGTATCAGACAATGTCAGTTAAGAAATTGTAAAAATAGTAAATAATTATGAAAAAAATCATTTGGATTTGCATACATTGCTAGACATAAATTTGAATAGTGCGCATCATTACATTAAAGAAGTAAATGAAGTGTAATTAAGTACTTCATTTTAATCAAAATTAAGCAAAGTCTATCAAATATCAATTACTACAGAAAAAGAGCTTACTAAGAAAAATATAGCTTACTCAGTAAGTACAACATAAGTTAGCTATTTTATTTACTAAAAACAAGATAAACCTCGTGGACCCTATAATCATGGTAGACAAAACTTAATTCACTCGTCCCATTAATAAAAGGATAGTAAAAGTGGATGAATAAGATAAGTAGACTAACAAAAGTAATATAAAAGGAAGTAATATAGGAAAAATACAGAATACCGCCAGTGGCTAAAATAATATTCAGTGAAACGAATCTCAAGTAGGAAACAGAAAGACTGGTAATAAATGCATGTATTGTGTGAAAGGAAGAATTTAAAATGATTCATGGTTGAATATCTCTATTATTTAAATTAGTGACCTTACCAACTCCGGCGCATCTCGATAACAATAGAAAGTAATTGCATCTCAGCCATCATAAGATGCTTCGGAGTTTAAAAGGTGATGACTTCACTCACAGATGATTTTGTCTGTGGGTATGGGGGTCGATGGGGCTAAGGCTACAAAACATAAACAATTATTTTTACACCATTAATTGATAAGCCAAGTTGTTAAGTATGGTGTGTAAAAGCAAAAAAGAAAATGCGTGAGTTTTGAGCTGACGAATCACAGGATTTAATGACATACAAAGTTAAAACCTAATGCAAAAAACTGTGGATGAATAATTTTCATAACATTTCTTTTTCCGTAACAGATATACAGCATTAAATAAAATAATGATATACAAGAAGAAATGAATTCTTCAAAAGTCGTGCACGTACCGACGCGAGACGCACGTCATTTAAATTCAGTATACGATTTATACGCAAGCAGAATAGTAAAAATTGAAAGAGCTTATGTAAGATCAACTTACAGAAGACGAAGTTTAAATGTCGGTTGCCAATGCAATCTTAGAAGAGATTTAATGTGCACTTGTAAGAGGTTGGCATCACCAGAACCACGATATTTTTCATCTCCAAAACAAGTTTATAGATACTCAGATTGGCGAACTTTTACTGATATTGGTGTTGGCAGTGTAAAAGCGCTACCACGCAAGAGAATCAGGAAAATTTATTTGCCCGAGACTGTCGAAAGAGCAGTCGGAAGCGCGAATTTGAAACCGTATATCAATCGTAAGTTCTTGTTTATATATTTGGCAGCATTGATCTTCAAGACATGTGCTCTCAGAAAACTAGGGTATATATCAAGCATAATATGTATGTTACAACGTGGTACACATTACTTAACATTTAATAATTTATGTTTTGTGTACTTCCATAATATGTGTAACAAGATTCGTTTTAATTGCTATATTTTGCATGTTATAAATATAAATCACGAATTATTTTTTTTGTAAAGGGAGGAGCAGGCATCAATGGGTACCTAGCCACTATGAAAATAAAAGAACATCATCAAAATGTGTCGGAGGATTTGTAGATGATGACAACGTATCATTGGTAAATAAACAGGTATCGCCAATCATTCAAAAGAAATCTGGAACAACAAGCCCTAGATGTGACACTTTAAGAGATCAGAATATAAATATTGCGACCAATGATTCACAGAAACGTAAATCTGCCATTTCCATCCAAATCATTAACAATGAACTAAATCCGAAACTAGAATCGAAAATAAAGTCTGATATTAACAAAATAAAAAGTAATCGTACATCGAAAGAAATATTGGACGGTGAAGTTATAAGAGACCAAGTAGAGTTGCCAACAGTAGACGATAAATTAAAAACTGCATTTATTAACGATAACACTGAAACGTGTAAAGATTATTCATCTGATTCCTTGGTACAACATGTACATAACTTAGAAAACCCTAGTGATGACAAGCAAAGTAAAATGTCTGTTGACCCGATGGAGAATAAGTTGGAAAGGGAATATAGAAAAATATTTACGGGGAAATCTAAAGAAAAACCAAGCGTCGAGAAAGCAATGCCAGATTTTAAGAGTGCGTCTCTGCTAAGACGAAGATTCGAAGCTTTAAGACGTGGTTTGGGTAAAAAGGAATCTAATAAAGAAAGCACTATAGTAAGCAAAATTATCAGTCAGGCCAGAATGCCAAGTCATAAAGATGTTTCTATCGCATCCGATCCACCATCTTTAGAAGGGAGGTCTTACTCGAACACAAAAATATATAGTCCATACCAGTCAACAGTAAATGAGTATAAAACACTGGAAAAAAATACTAATAAAAATAGTCCTAAAGGTAAAAAGAATACAGAAAATTCGCAATGGGTGCCAGAACTAGGAGATAGTAAACATGAAAGTGTTCAAGGAATGTTTAAATTATGGGGTAAGAAATTTAATTTAGATGAAGATAATTGTAAAACCTCACCAAAAATATCAAACGATGAAAGAAGAATTCCAGAAGTATTGTCAAAGACAGAATCTCCGCAACAAGCAGAATTCTCAAAGAAAAAACAGGGTCGTAAGTTCTTTATTTTTGGAAAGAAAGCCAAAGATAAAGAAAATAAACCTTACAAGTCTAAAAAAGGAGTTACAGCTGGTAGATGTGAAGTAAAAGATGGCTTGACAATTAAAGTAGGAGGAGCTACTGAATATTCTGTACAGGAACCAGACAAAAAACACGAGAATCACTTAGAAAAATATGATAACATCCTGCGCAAAGCTTGGCTTGATAAATATATAACGAATACAAGAGATTCCAGGAATAGTGTCCATATTCGATGGAATAATAAAATGTATGCAACGAGTAGCAGTACGATCTTGGAGCTGATGGACAGCGTCTATAAACATACCGGAATAAACATTAGATCACGAAGTGAAATTACAACAGGAGAATCATCGAATTATCACTCGTACACGAAGCAACGAGTGCATTTTATGCATAAAGATATTGAAGCATGGATGATACCAAAAATGATAACAAACACGTACCCAAGACAGTCTATTGATTACAGAACCTATTATCAGAATAGTAATAATAAATGTCGGCGATGGTTTGTGGATACATCAAAAGGCTTCTCACAAAAGATCGAACTTGTTTTGAGATCAAAATCCAACAGTAAAAGCTCTGAGTATCTTATTATTAATATACCTGACGGATATTTTTCTCATTCTAGTAACGAAATGCGAGAGCAGTCGAGTGATGAAAAAATTTATAAGATAATAGAATATGACACTTCGGAATTAAAAAAGATAAAAGAAACCCATCATACAGCTACAGGTGATAACGTTTTGAATGACATAAAAGTAGATGGAGCTCAAATAGATGACAAACAAGAATGTAAAAATCTAAAAACCGATTTAGGCTACTTACAAAAAACATCAATGTTAAGAGATGTAGCTATACAAGGCAGCAATGTAATTGTGCCTAAACGCTGTGACGTTATCGGTGTCGGTATTATTACGCAAAGAGATTTAAGGGACGTAAGAAAACCAATGTAAGGACGTTATATATTTTTTTGAAATGTGAATGCAATACTTTTTATGCTTATTCCTTTATTTTTTCGAATTACAGTTTGAAAATCGAAGATGAACTTTCAGACGAGGACTCTGAAGACAAACGTGAAACGACAAAAAAATGTGAGCTAGCTGAAAGCTTCCTTCAGAATTATTGTCATAATTGGATGCCATCTGGTATCGATATGTTTTCATGGCATATCAGCGACTCGCAACATTCAGGAAACAACTCAGTAACTAGCCTTAGTCAAGGCGACGGGACCAAATCTTCTCCCAATATATATGACAACTTTCAAGAATCCACCATTCTACTCTCTTCTTGTGAAACATCTTCCTGTAGTCATTGTATAGTTCTCGAAGACGAAAAAAAGCCAGACGACTCACTGAAAAGTAAATTTTTAAGTAAATTTAAGAAGAAGTCCTCAGAAGCTCGGATGATTTCCGATACACGGAATTGTCCTAAAGATTCCCTGGAAGTTCACAAAAGAAGGCAGTTTTATGCGGGCAACAACCAAAAATGCAAATGGTTTCTGGATGAATCACCTTCATTGCCAAGTTTGAAATGCAAAGCAAAAATTGCGGATAATCAAAAATTACATAAACCTTGCTGGAAAATTCCTGATGACGCTAAAAAGAAGCAGCAAAATTGTGAAAGACATGTATCTCTACCAGGCTGTGAAGAAATGAGTCTAATAACCAATAAACTATCAGATAGATCATTAGAGGGCATTTTAAATTATAAAGGATTTAAGTGTGATAAAAAAGATTCAAACTCACCTAAGTGTGTCAAGACTCCACCAAAGTCCGTTTGCCAGATACCACAGCCACCCTGTAAAGAAGAGTGTGAAAACCAAAAGAGCCCCCCGTGTACCAAGAAAAAATTACCACCGTGCGATGACCATTTTCAACCTCGAAAAACTCCAGTACCGCCCTGTCTAATGAAACCTGCATCCCCTCCGCCAATACCTCCTATTTGTATTAAGCCAGAAAAAAAAAATCCTTGTTCTACATGCAATCCTCAGCGCAAAATAAGTAATAATAGTTTACAGCGAAATCATATAACTAAAACACCTTCAGGCTTAAGTCTCAATCTGAGTCCTAGTCCTAAGCAATCAGATTCTTGTTTTCCCACTAGCCCAAATAAACAAGAGAAGAAAGAATGTAAACCAAATTGCGCAAATGTAAAGAAACTGTGCAACAAATTGATGGACACACCGCCAACTCCACCACCTACAGCTTACCAAATGCCACAAATAAATTGCTCTGAAGGTAACAAAGACATAACAGGTTTGCATCTAAAAAAAATGCCATCAAAGAAAAAGGCTAATACCAGGGAATGTTATAATAGTGATGGATCAGATGTTATCCATTTAAATTCTCAAGAGAAATTCACAATCCGAATGAAAAAGCAGACGCCGAGTACAGAAGAAATACGAGAGAGCCTCGATATAAAAGTGCAAGACGAAGATGGTCAAACACTTTTCGAAAGAATAGACTATAAACAATCAGGGAGCGGTAACAAGTGTCTCATGCTTAACGATGTATACAGTCCGCAAATCCATAGAGCGTCAACGCCAATAACTGTTGAGGGCGTCACAACAGAAAATAAGAGCAAAAACGAAATACATGAAGTGAAAAGTGACTTTAGTATAGATAATTTAATTGAAATACATTTTACACTCAAATTAAAACAAGGTGATAAGGGAACGGAGGTTAATATAAAAAATGATAGAGACGCTGAAATCAAACGGAAAGTAGAGGGAAAGGAATCTCAAAAAAATGTTTATGTTGTTCAAAATCCTACTGAACTAGAACCAGCAGTTGGAAATAAAAAAGATGTTAATATTAAAATAGTCATAAAAAACTATAATAATGATCATGATAAATACAATGAAACAGGAATGTATGCAGCGCACAATACGGATAATGAAGTATTTAACAAGAGAATATCTGAAAAATTTCATACAGTTTCGACAGGATATAGTGATATTGATCAGAATGCTTTTTCAGTTCATAGAGCTACAGTAGATTTGACTGCATCAGTTGATAGATTTACTCAAAGTAAGCACGGTGAAGGTGCTGTAAGTAAAGAATTAATTAAAATACCGAAAGCCAAGATAACATCATCTCGGAGTGCGTTAGAACGGACTGTTACAGATCAAACTGTTTCTATCAAGCATCGCAATGAAGAAGAAATATCGATCTTAAGCTTAAAAAAAAGTTCAAACAAGAATGATCGTACCTCTACACCATTATCTCTTGAAGAAACTGATAAGTTTGATGAAAGTAAGTCTGAAAAATTTTCAACAAAAGAATCTCAAAGTCATATTGCAGATACGGTGGATGAAACAAGCGATGACAATGTTTTGTACAAGAAAATTAGGTTACGTAACAGAGTAGAAAAGAAAGCGATGCTTAAAAAGTTATTTCGAAGTTCAAGTTTAGTTAAAAGACCAGAAAATAAGAAGAGAATTAAAGAGCTTATACGTGCAATATTAACGTCAGATAGCAGTGGCACTGAAATAGCAGTAACCAGTAATGAATTAACAAAAGATTTTACTTATGACACTTTGGATCCTGGTTATTTTAGAGATACAGATAGCAAGAAAAAATATTATCAACTGGATAGTGAGCCGTCTAATTATGAAATTGTACAACAAAGACTTAATCCAACAAAAAATAACAGTAGAATAAGTGATGATGACAGTGATGTTTCGTCACAAGATGATAAAAAACAAGGATGTATGTGCAGCGCATTGGCAACTAAACTAAACATATCACTAAATAGCGGGTCTAATAATCGAGGGTGCTGTTGTGCACGAAATATTATGAAAGATGCAGAGATAAACTGCGATTGTGGGAATAACGATTGCCTTTTAGATGTCAAATGTTGCAATGATGCTGAGACACAGAGCTCCAAACATGTTTTTAACAAACTTAACAGTGCCAACATGTCTGTTAGATGTCAAACGAATTCTTTTGTTATAGCAAATACTTCTGTTACTTTGAAAAAGAGCTTGGAATATCCGGCATCGATGCACAACTTTTCCAACACATATATTCCTAATTTTAGCGATGTAAAATATTACGGATTACAAACCGTAGACAGACAAACAATTTTAGGGCTGTCAGATGATGACATGTTGGTAATAAATTCGAAGATGGTTCAGAAATCTGTTAGCAAGTTTAAAAGAAAGAAAACGTCCAGTCACATCAATGACGCAGCACATATTTTACAATTAAATGAGACGAAAAAAGCAGTACTAGAAATATATAAAGAAAAAGTTATTTCGGATGAAGGAGAGAAAATAGTAGCTAAACTTCCTAAATTTGACATTGAAAAAGAAAATGATATAACTAATTATGAAGACGTTGTAACCGGTCGCAAGAGAGTTAGTAAACGCAATTTTGTTATGATGACTATTAATCGTTAATTTTGAGTACAAAAATATGTTGCTAGAAATTAGTATTGTGAGAGTTGTAGAATTTAATGCGATCGTTGGCGAATAAACGGAAAATATTCACTGTACTGACTAGGTGGACTTTACGATGTGTATTGTGGATACATAAAATATATTTACTATTTCAATGGATAAAATTGTTTTATTCCAATAATTCGATCAAATTCTTTCTTTCGCCGTTTCTTCACCTCTGAATATTCATGTGGAAATTTCTAGATTCTAAATATTTAACGTTTGTAAGTGTATTGGTAATACGTACATGAATTAAACGATTTTGTTTTGAATGAAGTGAAAACTTCTTTAGGCGCGTTGAGCACTTGATGGCGCCACTATAGCTCAATACTGTCAGATATTAGTCGGCAATGCGTTGATGACACCCCTGCTGTTGCTTACTGAGCATTTACCACACATACTTTACCTCCACTACCAGCGAACACACATTTTCCATGAAGATTTCGACTTTTGATGACTTTTTGACGGCCCTGTAACCCACTAATGGCCCGGGGTTCGATTCCCAGTTGGGGTAGATGTTTTAATTAGACAGATGTCCGTAGCATGGGTATTTTGGTGTTTACTGCCAACTGTAGCACAGGGAATTGAGGAAATTCTCGTTGTAATGAGTGTGTAAGTGTACATTCATTTTTTTTTCGTGACATCCATTTATGCTGCCGCTTGAAAAAACTTAGGCGTAGTTTTTCCGTAGTCATAAGAGCTGAAGCAATATGCAAAATTTCAGTTCTGTACCCGGAAGTGGTTCTAATAAAGTGTGCAAGATTTAACCTTTTAAACTCCGAAGCAACCTATGATGCCCGAGACACAATTACTTTCTATTGTTATCGAGATACGCCGGAGTCGGTAAGGACACCCAAAAAAACATTACTAGTGAATTTAAAGGCTTTAAAACTGTTAATAAATTCTTCCCGCGGTATCGCTCTCGTTGTATGTTGGTAAAAAGTAGCCTATGTGGTAATCCTGACTTTAATCTATCCCTGTGCCAAATTTCATACATATCCGTTCAGTGGTTTTCGCGTGAAAGAGCAACATACATCCATTCATCCTCACAAACGTATTAGACTAGGCTGCACAAAAAAAATATGTTTAGCATTCATAACTGATTCTCATTTTTGCATATTTGTGAATGACCATAAATCTGTGGAACTTCATTATCTATGTTAGCTTTACCGAAGCGAAGCGAGGGCCAAGGCTAGATAAAAAAAATACAACAATCAAAATAATAAATACTTTATTGACTCACAAACCACTTCATTAAAAGTACAAAATTATAAAAATAAACACTTTCTGTGGTTCAATTCATGAAGACCTGCCCGACCTGATAAATGCGTAAATTTGAAAGTTAAAATAATATTAGTTTCAACCCCACCATGTTTCACCCTCACATGTTTTACCTTCACATGTTTCCCGCTACCACCTCCCTACTACCTCGTAAAATGGCGTGGTGGCTTCATCTAGTATTTCATCTCAACGGTACAAACGTACATTTGCCATGTACCATAATGCTTCATATTGACTCGAATAAATATTTAAAACTGTAATCGATATAAAGTAAACATTTTTGTATAAACAAAATTGGCGCGAAAACAATTCAATATTTATGAATGGTCCATACCAAAATGACGTAACATTTTGACAACGTCAAAAACAACTACTCAAATTGCTTCCACTTGCTCGAATCATTAAAAATAATTGAATTATAAGATTTATACATTTCAAACCTATTAACATTATATTAGCTTTAACCTCAACGCCCACAATGAAACCGCGTCACAGCGACAGGTTTTTTATGCTTTATTGGGGCGGCCTAAAATACCAACCCTAATCCCACGCTGGCAGACCAGGCTGGCAACCAGGTAAAAAGTACGTGATGACAGCTGTCAAAATCTATTTACTTGTCACTGCGATGCGGTTTCAGCGTGTGCGGGGAGGTTATGAGATTCAAGTATAGATCATATTATTTTTACGTTATATCGTAACATTATAATGACAAGCCAGAATGTTTGTTCTGTGTGTCTAGGAGTAAAACATAACTATTTATGTATGTATTTAATTATATATATGTATATTTGTCAGTTGTCTGATCACCATAGTACAAGCTACCTCTTAGTTTGGGGTCAGATGGTCGTGTGTGAGTTGTCCTGAGATATTTATTTATAAGCAATAAAATCAGCCAAATACCGAGTAGTTGCATGTAACGAGTACCTCAACATAGTGCAATATTTCATGGAAAAAACATTGTGTATGCGGATCACCTTTACTTTTTCTCTTTTTTTGAATTTTTACATATTCTGTAAAAAATCACGTTCTACCTACAACGTTTTCAGTGATAGAGCTATGTACCAGAAGGACGGACGGCCAGTGAAATCTTAGTAATAGAGTTCAACTAATCTTTGCGTACGAAGTCCTTAAAACTACACATGTGTGAGACAGACGTACAGAGTTCCGTCACACCGTGCAAAGTTCACTTTGAAATATTATAAGTATTTAAATGTGAAAAAAATACAATATACCCCTTTCTCCTGTTTCATAGCCGTCCTCCACTTTACGCCCAACATTCTAGCTGCTAAGTCCATTACTTACTAGACATATTAATCAATGAATCGATTAATCAATGAATCGATTAATCAATGAATCGATTAATCAATGAATCGATTAATCAATGAATCGATTAATCAATGAATCGATTAATCAATGAA
>DWKC01000552.1:0-12315 GCA_018249195.1 Racta chiria
CTATTGTAAGCTTTGAAGTAAAGAGATTTGATTTGTACATCAGTGAATATAATCTGTTATAACTCTCCAAGCAAATAGTTGCCTAGAAGACTTAATTTAAAAATTGTATTTTTGTTATTGTGTACAATAAAGAAAATTTGTTATTGTTTTTGAATACTTTACCTTTAAATCACTTTCATTTGTCACCCTGTCGCTTTTCTATAGCTAGGTCATCTTTACGCCGTACTGGGGCAGTCTAGAATACTAACCCCAATCCCACGCAGACAGATCAGGGTATCGTAAGAGGCGGCAGTAGAAAACGATTTCGTGGTAGGGCATTCTCTGCACGCCTAGGTTGCGACCACCCACCCCTGCGTCAACCGTAAAATGTTTTATACTTGTCTCACCCATGGTATTGCACAGCCAGGTCTTTTTCACCCCGTCCGTTAGTCATCCTCCTCCTGTTGGTGTGCCCAGGGCCCGTTAGTTACGTAATTGACCCTGGTTGCTTCAGCGATCTACGACATCCCTTCTTTTTTTCTTTCCCTTCTTGGCTGGCAACAAGTTAGTATCACCTCAGGTAATGGTGGTGGTAGATTCTAAATATTTTACGTTCATATATGTACTGATAATACCTACTTGAAATAAAAGGATTCTGATTTGATTTGTTGCTTATCAAAGGGCGGTGGCGATAACTTACCGTCAGGTGACCCTTCTGCTAATTAGAAAAGCCGCAGATAGGATTATTAAACTAGACTTATCTACGTTTTTGAGTCTCAGATTTAAAAAATATACTAACTAAGCCTACTACTAAATCCAAGCTTGCTGTGAATTGAGAGTGATTTTTTGAGATATATTATCTCAATATATTATCTCAAAAAATCACTCTCCATCCACTAACAAACAGACAAACCGTAACACAAACGTTCAAAAAACCTTGCTGTGGAATCTATTACTAAAATAAATAATTACCCCAGTAATTCTAGTGTTCTTTTTCTTCTCATAAAGAAATAATATATTATAATATTATGAACAAAGTTTAATTTTAGATTTTTATTACATATATTCTATACTAGCTGAGCCCGCAACTCCGTTCGCGCGGCATTTGTATAGACGATTTTTTTTAAATTGTCGTATCTTTTTTATTTAGATTTTAATAAAAAATCGGATCAGCCTTTTCTGAGATTAGCGCGAACAAAGGCAGAGACAAACAGATTAGACTAAAATGCTAAAATTAGGGGTAGAGCCCAAATAGATTCTATACTACAAACCTCCCCTTATAAGTTTCTCCGACATCTTCTATGTACAGACAGCGAATAACTCGATACATGTACAATGGTGATATGATATGATGGTGTGGAAAAGAGAGTACCTCTGGTACAGGTATGCAAATACTTAAAAGAAGGACTCGACACGTTTTTACGTCATAATCTGTAACTATTCTGATGAATAAATTATTATTTGATTCTTTATAATCAAGCGAACTTGTGAAGTTCGATGATAATTATGTGAACAGCTTCATTCGAAGCGATTTATTGGTTTACATGTTGTATATGTGCTCCCAAGCACTAGCCTTGCACGGTTGTTAAAAGAAAAGTACTCTATGCCTTTTTTTTTTTTTTTTTAAAGAGGGTATGTCGTTTGACATACGTGTCATAACCCCTCTACCGTCACTTTCCTAAGCGGCTCGGTGTGCGATTTATTCTCATTCTGTGTTTCCGTGCTCAAGCCTTCGCACGTCTCCTGAGCTCTCCAGCAATATAGGTAAAATTATTTGTGTCTCGACGAAGCTATGGGGAAAAAGAGGAAACATGAGAAATCTGAAGAAGAAATTCGCCGAAAAATAAGGAAACTGCAGAAAAAACTGCACAAACAAAATCGGATTTTAAGCACTTCGGAAGATGAACTCAGTAAGTAGTTTTTTGATCCACCGAATGTGTTTTTTGAATTAAAGTGATGCGTACTGCTGATTTTGGGCTGTTACTGTCACGCAATGATCTAACCAGTAAATACATGATGCGAGGATACCATACCTGGGTTACCTCTGTCACTTAAATATGATGCGTACTGCTGCACCTGGGCAGATACTGTCACAAAAATAAAGCTTACACAATTAAGTGATGCGAGCGTACCGTACTTGGGTTATCTCTGTCACGCAATAATTAATGTGTATTCGAACAGACCTCCACTGTATAATGTGTTCTAAAACGAACCATTTGTTGTAGGTTCACCACGTGCCGAGTCATCCTACGCAGAGTCCGCCATTTTGGTTGACGTTGACGAGAGTCAGGCAAATCTACCCTCTTGTAATGTTTCAATGCATGATTGTTTCTTACGAACTGGTTCGCCTTTGCCGCCGCCACAGGCCCCGTTGGATAGACCGCAGTCTCCAACTCCTAGTACTTCAGGAGAAGTGCAACTTAATACTTCTGAGGAGCAAAACCTTGATGATAACATCTTACAACTGCTTGGCGACGCCCCTATAACTGACACCCCAATGGGTCCGCCTATCCATAAGGATATTGCTAATAGGTGGCAGGATGTCCTTGCCAAAGGCCTAGTCAAAGAAGTGAAAGAAAGCATTTTGAAGACCTACCTAGTTCCAAGTAATTGTGACCTATTGCTGACACCAGCTCTCAACCCGGAAGTAAAGGCAGCCCTGCCGGAGAATATGGTGAAAAGAGATTCATCACTTATGTATAAACAAAAGCAACTGGGTATTGCCGTGTCTGCCTTGGCAACAGCCACTATGCTCATCGTTTCTAATGAAACTTCTCAACAAAAACTTTTGAAACCAATCAGTGATGCTTGTCGTATCCTGTGTGACAGTCATTTTTTAGACACTAAAAGTAGACGAAATTTTGTTATTTCTTCAATCAATAACAAACTAAAAGATGCGTTATTGGAAACCAAAAGAGATAAGCTGTTATTTGGTGAAAATGTTGCAGATAAACTGAAGGCGGCAAAAAATATTCAACAATCCGGTGACGCACTGAAACACACTCAGAGGCCTAAAATCAATAGAGGTAATATTGTCTCAAAACCAAACAGGGGCCGTTTAAACTTCACGCCCCAGCACCGCAAGACGGACAACAAGTTGAACGACACGAGGCGAGCGCCTCGACCAGCGCCAGCGCCAATGCCAGCGCCAGCGCGAGCGCAGTTCAACAACTCTCGCCGACTGTCTCCGCCGTCGCGGCTGGTAGCGAGGAGATAGACCAGGTACGATACGCTGGTAGACTTCACCTATTTTATAACGAATGGTCAAAAATCACCGATGACATCACTGTACTGTCTTGGATAAAAGGTTATCAAATACCTTTTACATGTAAGCCATACCGTAACGATAGCCCCAGCGTTTATCCTAAAACACCTCAAGAAGCTAAGGATTTTGAGATGTGTATTAAAAATTTGTTACATATTAACGCAATATCTCATTGCGACCATGAAGTCGGTGAATTTTTATCATCAGTATTTTTAGTGCCGAAATCAAACGGGGGTAAACGTTTTATATTAAACTTAAAATGTTTGAATAGATTTGTTGACACAAAACATTTTAAGATGGAAGATTATCGCACTGCATCCAAGCTCATAACAAAAAATTGCTACATGGCAACTATTGACTTAAGAGATGCGTATTTCCTAATTCCAGTACATAAGGATCACAAAAAATTTCTCAGATTCATGTATAATAATATTCTTTACGAATTCAATTGCCTACCGTTTGGTTTATGTACGGCACCGTACGTTTTTACTAAGTTACTTAAACCAGTCATTCATGCCCTTAGAACAAATGGCATGATATCAGTCATATATTTAGATGATATATTTTGCGTGGGTAAAACTTTTTTGGAATGCAAAAATAATGTTTCGCTTACTGTACATTTACTCAAAAAGTTGGGTTTCATTATTAATACTGAGAAAAGCTGTTTAAAACCCCAGGCTCATTGCAAATTTTTAGGCTTTGAATTTGACTCTCATAATATGCTGTTGAAGTTACCAGATGGCAAAAAGAATAAAATCAAAGAACATATTATTAAGTTCCTTAACATAAATCGATGCAAACTTCGCGAATTTGCACGATTTATAGGATTGTTAGTGTCTGCCTGCCCTGCGATTCAGTATTCATGGCTATACACTAAACTCTTTGAACGTTTTAAGTACCTTTGTTTATTAAATAACCCTAACTATGAACAAGTCATACGGTTACCAAATAACCTCAAAAGTGATATGTTGTGGTGGTTAGATCATATTGATCATGGATTTTTTCCCTTAAATTGCAGCCGATATGATTTAGAAATATTTTCCGATGCGTCGACCACCGGTTGGGGTGCCTATTGTACTACGGGTGATTCTTTTGGTCATTGGAAAGAATGTGAAAAATTATTACACATTAATGAGCTAGAGTTGAAGGCAGCTTTTCTTGGGCTAAAATGTTTCGCTAGTAATTTAAATTCTTCAAAGATATTATTACGAATTGACAATGTAACCGCAATATCTTGCATAAACAGAATGGGTAGTATACAATATAACCATCTAAATAGTATAACAAGGGAAATATGGACTTGGTGTGAAGAGCGTAAAATAACAATATTTGCCTCTTACATAAATACTAGGGATAATTTTGAAGCAGACAGCTTGTCACGTAAAAAGTTTCAAGATACTGAATGGGAATTGAATGATTATGCTTTCACTAAAGTAACATGTAGTTTTGGATATCCACAGATCGACTTATTTGCAAGTAGATGTAATGCTAAGTGTACCACATATGTTACCTGGAGAAATGATCCTGACGCATGGGCAATTGATGCTTTTACTATATCTTGGAACAATTTGTCATTTTACGCCTTTCCACCATTTTCATTGATTACAAAAGTTCTGCAAAAAATTATTAGTGAGAAAGCAGAGGGCATAGTAATAGTACCTTATTGGCCTACACAGCCTTGGTTTCCAGTTTTTCAAAAGATAATATGCTCTGAGCCAGTTTATTTTGAGCCTAACATAAATCTTTTAACGTCTCCTTTCAGAATCGCGCACAATCTGCACAAAACCCTTCGGTTGGTTGCCGCGAAGCTTTCAGGCAAATATTACTGAAGAAATACTTATCTCCCAGATCTGTCGACATTATGATATCCTCCCTGTCTGATTCTACATATAGACAGTATGATAGTTGTGTAAAATCCTGGTTTGAGTATTGTAATACACATGATTATGATTATTATGCAGTTTCGGTTCCTATCATCATTCATTTTCTTACCACTATCTTTGACAAAGGCGTCAAATATGGTACTATTAACTCGCACAAATCAGCATTATCTCTTATATTAGGTAATAAAGTTAATGACGAGAGAATTAAACGTTTTATGAAAGGAGTTTACAGATTGAGGCCCGTAACACCCAAATATAACTTTACATGGGACCCAAACACAGTTTTAAATTATTTAGCACAAAAATGGCCAAATGATAGCCTCAATTTGGAAACTCTTTCCAAGAAGACTATAACTCTGTTGGCTTTAGTTACTGCGCATCGCGTTCAGACTTTTGCGTTAATAAAATTAAACAATATTACAGTAAATTATCCGACAAATGTTACTATAACAATACCAGACTTAACAAAAACCTCAAAACCTACTTCTGTTAACCCAATTCTACGATTACCTTTTTTCAATGCTCGGCCAGAAATCTGTCCTGCTACTTGCTTACAGACATATATAAATAAAACCACACCACTTAGAAAGAATGTTTTTTTATTTATAAGTCACAAACAACCTTATTCTAAAGTTTCTTCACAAACACTCAGTCGTTGGATAAAACATACACTTCACAGTAGCGGTATTGATGTTTCCATATTTAGCGCGCACAGCACTCGCCATGCAGCAACATCTACAGCCAACAGACTTGGAGTCAATATTGACTTAATAAGGCAGACTGCAGGATGGACAACGTCCTCTTCAGTCTTCGCAAAATTTTACAACAAAGAGGTTATTACTGATCCGAATCAATTTGCGGCTACAATTCTTTCCAATGATCTGTAAAAAATTGTATTAATTACTTAATATACTAAGCTTAATTGTACTACTTACTTAAAATATATAAGGATGTTTACATTTGATTACTCACTTGTTTTATTCCTCTTGTCTTATTTCACATTTTTTCTCTAAACATCTATACAACATGTAAACCAATAAATCGCTTCGAATGAAGCTGTTAAACAATGTATAATCAAACTTGTGAATTTCGATGATAATTATTATGTGAACAGCTTCATTCGAAGCGATTTATACAAACCCTCCACAGTTTAAATAGTTATTGCTGTAACCCAACCCTTTTTAAACAAAATGCGAAATAAAATAATAGCTCTAACCAAAATGAGAATAAATCGCACACCGAGCCGCTTAGGAAAGTGACGGTCACAAACAAACTAAGTAGGGATTGATGACAGTAGAGGGGTTATGACACGTATGTCAAACGACATCCACTTTAAAAAAAAAAGCAAAGAGTACTTTTCTAGGCTAGTGCTTGGGAGCACATATACAACATGTAAACCAATAAATCGTTTCGAATGAAGCTGTTCACATAATTATCATCGGACTTCACAAGTTCATTTCATTATAAATTTTTATCTGTAAAGTCTCATTCAGTGCGCGTGCTTGCAATTACGACAGCAGACAAAGTCTTGTCTACACATGTCGTGTCGTATTGTGTCGTGACATAAAAATATTGACTTCGGTCTACATGAACGTTAACGATTCTCCCGATTTTATTCCGGTTTGGCAACGTAATCAGCAATGGCACTTTGGCATTCCCTTTGTATTGTATTGTTGATTTGGAAACAAATTCAAATTCAGCGTATCGTATTGTGTGATGGGGTATAAAGATATTAAAGACAAGTCTGTTATAACCATAGACTAAGTTATAATGTACTTTACGTATTTTTATCTATGTTTACCATACTAAGTTAATCTATTTATCATCTGTAATTTGACTTATAAAGTTTTTACTTTGGCAACATTGGACAAATTAAAATTATTACTAACAATGATGGACGTTCTTGCGTTTTCAGTTTTCGGCGCTGCAATATAGGATTCATTAAAAATGTTTGTTTAAAAGAAATAATTTTAACGTTTTAGTGATATAGAAAATGGTAACGATTGCTGACGATTTAGATTCTTTAACATTGCAAGAGCAAATTTTCAAGGATGTCAAGTACTACATCTCCGGTGATGTCTCTAAAAGGGTTTGTTTTTGTCCTTTTTCTCGTTTTATTTTTATTATGAAGGTAGCGTGCTGTTAAACCTGTTTGTTCTTTTATTGTAATTACAGATTATGCTCCTACTCCAGTCAGGCGGGGCGGAGAACACAAAATATTTCTCTGACTATGTCACTCATCTAATTTGTGGGCAGAATGCCGCTGATACGGACCTCGATGATGCTCAGGATATCTACCAGATCCCAGCTGTGACGGAAAACTGGGTTTTAGCGTGCGCCCGGCTCAAGAGATTGGCGAGTCCTAAACCCTATTTCCCCAATAAGAACAAGATATTCTCGAATACCGTGGTCTGCGTTACGAGAGTCAGTTCTTCGGATGCGAAGGCCCTGTTCGCGCTTATAACATACCATGGTGGCAAGGTTAAGTTAAATCTGGACTCTCAGTGCACTCACCTCATATGTGGTTCAGCTGTTGGAAAAAAATATAGTGCTGCACTTGTTCTGCCTCCTCATAAAATTAACATTGTTACTCCTGATTGGGTCCTTGAGAGCATACGGGCTAGAATTCAAGCAGTTGCTGAGGTCTTCCACCCTAAATTGTTGATAGTGCCTCAACCACCACAAAAGTCAATGGATCGCATTAGTGCCATTACAGGGTTTGATTTTGAGGAGGGTATTGCAAAAAACGAGGTGCCAACTCAAAATATGACGGAAAGCAAAGATGATAGTACTCAAGCTCTGCTAGACAAATTGAAACAAAGAATGCCATGGAATCACCCACCATCAACTGCTAATTCATCCGTAGTGATCACATCAGGTGTTAATTCTATGGGGTACACTACTGCTATGTCCACTTCCAGTATTATTAGTAAGTCTATTCCTCCTGGTATTGTCACACAGAATGTTCAAATACAAGGTAGTCAGGCTAATACCCAGCTGCTTCAAAAATTTGGTCAGAATACCATAGCCCAACAAGGGGGCATCACAGTACAAAGTCAGCAAGCCAGCATACAACAGCAACAACAACAGCAACAACAACAGCAGCAGCAGCAACAGCAACAACAGCAGACCTATCAAACTCAGCAGACTCAACAGCAACCACATGGATTATCTGCTATTCATATCCAGCAACAAAAATTGCTACAACAACATCAACTTAGGATGCAGATGTTACAGCAAAAGGCAATTGGTAATCAACAGAACCAACAGGGATTCTCTCAGCCAAATGTGTCTGTATCACAAATAAATCAGAACATTTCCAATCAAATTCAACAGCACATTCAAAATTCACAACAACATCATATACAACAGTCGCAAACTATAAGCCAGAGCCCAACAACATCCATGAGCTCCGCTCAGCAGCAGATTGAAAACATAAGCCAAATGCTCAGTCAAAGTGCTAACAATTTGCAGCAGGCTCAGCTAACCCAACAAAATATGGCAATGAAACAAAGCTTAACGCTTAGTCAGCAGAATGCTGTTCAGAATATTGCTCAACAATTAGCTCAGTCTACACAAAATCTACAACAAAGTCTTCAGAACGCTAAACTGAATCAAAATTTGGGTCAATCCCAGGTGATAAACCAACAGCAAATTTTGAATTCTGGCCAGCAGTTGACTTCTCAAAATCAGGGCCTAATACAGCAACAAACTGTGCAGTCTTTAACAAATCAACAACAAAATGTAAACATGGGAGTTGTTAATCAACAAGGGTTAGTTACATCATCACAAGGCCAGTCGGCCCAGAATGTACAACTCAATCAGCTTGTTGGGGGTAATACTCAGCAGTCAGTAATTGGACAACAGATCCAAACTGTTCAGCAAAACATTCAAAGTCAGCAAGGTGGCAATGTACCAGTACAAGGTGCTTGGAGACAGCAAAACATACAGATGGTACAGAATGTACAGGGCCAGCATCAAATTATAAGAAGCCCATTGGTGCAGTCACGCAATCAGAACCAAGTTATCCTCCAACAACAGATAATGCAGACACAACAACAAGCTCTAATAAATAACCAACAACAACAATTGAGTCCTCAGCATACAATCCAACAAACACCTCAGCAAATACTGCAACAATCTATTAACTCACAAGGACAGACAATCAGCCAAACTCACCATCAAATACTAGTTCAAAAACAACAATTGTTGAACGGATCTGGCCAACAGCAGTTAGTCCAAACTCCGCAACAAGTGTTGATTAATCAGCATACTGGACAGCAACAGATCCTGGTACATGGGAATCAACAAGTAACATTACAGGGAGGTCAACAAATTGTGTCTCAAAGTCAAATTGTTCACCAAGGAGGGCAAATTGTGAATCAGGGTGGTCAGCAGATAATTACTCAGGGAGGTCAACAAGTTTTGTCACAGGGAGGTCAGCATGTGATAACACAGCAGGGCCAGCAGCATCAAGTTGTGATTGCTCAGTCATCACAACAGATTGTTACTCAGTCTGGTCAACAAATAATTGGGCAAACTGTTGGTCAGTCTCAGCAAGTGCTGTCACAGGTGCCCCAATCACCACAGCCAGGGTCTCAACTCACTGGTGGTGGTATTCAGCAAATAATTACACACAGCGGTGGTCAGCAAATTGTGTCACCAAGTGGACAGCAAATTGTACAAGGTGGACAAAATGTTGGTTGGCAACAACAACAATATTTGCAACAACGCCAACCAATCGGACAACCTGGAACAGTAGGACCCAGGGTGAGTTTGATATAGATGTTTGATATTATGCATAGGTATCAACATCTTATGTTTATACTTATCTATCATGGGCACATAATATTATCTCAATAAAAAACAAAACTTGAGCACATTGTTTTCTGAAATGCTAAAATGAATTTACCAGCATCAAGGATTATTATATTTATAGATATATATATTATTGATACTATAGATTATTATATTATAGTTATAGATAGGCTATAACTATTATATTTATAATCAAATTATGATGTCTTTGTAATGCTTGTTACCGCAACTGTCTTACTGTTCAAGCTCGGCAGGTCTCTCTCACAATGTGCGGCATACAGGCCATAGTCCATCAGGCTGGGCAAATGCAGATCACTAGACTTTACACAAAAACAGTATGGAGGACTTTCAGGGATGCAGGTATCCTCACAATATTGCTCTTCACTGAATCAAGTTATGATCAATTTATGACTTTCGTTACAAGATTTGAACTCAAACCCTCCTGTTTGGAAACCAGTACCACTGCTTTTAAAATCTATCTTAATATGTTACTTTAATTGTCTAGATTCCTATTCTACATACTCTCTATTCTAAAACTTATTCTGTATTATTCTGTTTACTCAAAGTGCTGCTGTTAGTTTATCGGCTACTCCTATAAAAATGTGCTTTTTATTATTTTTTAAGCAATATTTTAACAGGTAATTCATTAACTGCTAATGCAGCATAAGTAATAAATTATACTTCTAAATATACCTACCAATTTGACTACAACAAATTTATTTGTAAATTATCTATTTGCAGAAGATTGTCAGATTTTTAGAGATAACAGCTATAAGTTTAATGAATAAAGAATAATCCTACTAATTTAACTACTAAGTAAATGCGGAAATCGGGATAGATAGAGAGATGGATGTTTGTTACTCTTTCACGCAAGAACTAGAGTGAAATTTGACACAGAGATAATAGTCTGGAACAACACTTACGCTACTTTTTACGCGGGCAAAGCCGCGGGCGGAACCTAGTATTATGTAATTCCTTTTAAATAGGCTTCTTTAATAATATCTAACATTACCATATCAAAAAAATATCTCCTTTTTCAGGTGTCATGGAGTGCAGGCAGCGGTGGTCGGCAGCTTATCCACCTGGACGCGCAGACGCACGCGCAGCTCCAGCAGATGGACCCCCAGCAGCGGGCCATGTTTGTAGCGCAGCTGCAGAAGAGAAGACATCTCTCCATACAGCGAGCGTGCGCGTTGGCTCAACAACCGGTAACTAATATATGCTGCTGTTTGATCGTATGGCGTTCAATGCATTAATTAATGACCCATTACAGGTGTGTTCTGAGGGCTAAGGTTTACAACATATTCCCGCTGCACTGCATATTGGTGGAGGACAGGTTACTGGGGACCCCTAGTAGCATATTTTTTTTATCTCTCATATAACTTGATTTGACTTATTGGGCCAAACTAAAATACTAACCTAAATCCAGTGCTGGTAAACCAGGGTGTCGTAAGGGGTTATTATTTGTGGATTATCTTTTAGACAATACCATCTGGCTAGATACAACTCATGTTTGATCCAGCCGCCAAACGCTTGAGAGCCAGTTCCGCTCTTTTTCTCCGTCCTTAAACTGAGGCTGAAGTCTGTTACTGTCGTTACTGATTCCGGTTGCTTCAGAAATGTATTTCTTTCCATCATTCTTTTTCTTGTAACGCGTTACAAAGCACGGGAACTTCTTCTTTGCAACGCGTTAGTGACACCCCTACCTGGTGTTGCTGCTGGCGGCGTTGATCACTCACCATCAGGTGTCTCATCTGTTCGTTTGCCTGCTTATAACATCTGCTCCCTGACTATAACATCCGGGACTGACGATTTACGTGCCCTCCGAAGCATGGAAGACCACGAAATTAATGCCACCAGTCATCATTCCACATTGCCAATCACTATTGACACACGCCACCAGTCTATGAGCGCGTCATTTCTACCACAGTCCGTCTTGATTTCTAAAGCTTTTCTTTCTTTCTTTGATCTACCCCTCCAGACACCATATTTATTTTCTGTTAGGTTCATACCATCTCGAGGTGTGTTTATCAGGTAGTAGGTAGCTAGAATGCTAACAGAAAAAAGATTTGTCTATTAATACTTAAATGGACTTTGTGGTGCAGTGGGTTTTGTTGTTGTTTTAATTTAGTCTGATGGGCTTATAAAAAAGCAAATAGGCCTAAGAACATAGAAAACACCAGGTGAATTGTCACTCTAACACTGGCCCTGACGGACAGTTCTTTTTATATCCTTTTTTTGAAGAAACCCAATTTGGATCACATTATGAATCAATAATAATAATAATATATATCAATAATATCTATTTATGTATGTATTTAAAAATATATATGTATGTTTATCAGTTGTCTGATCACCATAGTACAAGCT
>DWKC01000553.1:0-12310 GCA_018249195.1 Racta chiria
ATTATCACTTGCTACGGTGAAGGAAAACATCGTGAGGAAACCTGCGCTCTCGAGAGTTCTCATAGTGTTCAAAGGCGCGTGAAGTGTGCCAATCCGCATTTGTCCAGCTTGTACTACGGTCAGTACCCCTCGCATTGTGAGTAGAGACTCGAGCCCATTAGTGGGACAGTAATGGGTTGCAATGATGAGTATTTGTTAAAGGTATCTTAAAATTTAAGTTTACCTGAGGTGGTTACAGTTATAAAAGAAGTTGCAGAATGATATCTCCCGGGTCAGCTTGTATTGATATAGAAATTCAGATTACACTCAAATAAAATGTCGGTGAGTATTTTGGCCATAAATTGTTTTGTGGAATTACATCGTACTCTGTGAGATGTGCCAGATGCCTCTCGCACAGACAGACAATTAACATTAATTATTTGCCGCAAGACACTTAGCAGATAGCTCGTAAGCGAATGCATTCAGAGGCTGTTATTATATCTATTTAAAAGAAAATTGGACGGCTTACATACTTGGACTCCCTGTGTCACGTGATAGACAACACAAATTACATAACCCGGGAACAATCATCAATCTGTCATGTAGATGCCAGTCACGACGAGAGTCGAACACGGGACCTCGCGAGCATTGTCACTACCAACTAAGCTTCGACCTACAAAAACTTCATTCAGCTAACGGTTTCAAATTTTTCCATTTTCTATACCCTATTTTCGCTAACGTGTAACGAAAATTTGATAGACATGTTTTTGTAACAAATTGATTAATTACTTCAGGCAGTACCTCAAGGACGTTACCTTGAAACGGGCTTTATAGTAATTACCAATGAAGCCTTCTGTATACACATCAAAGTGTATACTGTAAGTAGTGTGTAACTGTTAGGTATAATCAGGGATTTTCGATGTAAAATTATGGATCCGGATTTGAAGCCTGTACCCTCATTGACAGTAGATAACCCTATGAATCGAAGGGGTCCGGGGCTCGATTCGGTTACGGATAGTTTCATTAGGGATATCAAATATTGAAGAAAATTTTAAAGTACTAGCAAAATTAGCTACTAACGCAGGAACGCGAACAAAAACGTTTCGTAGTCACACATCGACTCTTAGAAGGCGCAATAATTTATTGCCAAATACCTACCTACCTACCTACACCGTTTAAATCAATATTCTACAAGAAATTGAAGCCTTAGGAAAGTTGAATCTGTTAAAAAGAATTTGAAAAATCTTTGTATGGTATCCATATCATTTTGTGCCGTATTAAGGCGGCCTAGAATACCAACCCCAATCCCATGCTGGCAGACCAGGGTGTCGAAAGAGGCGATAGAAATCAGCTGCTTGGTGCTACCACTAAGGCGTATTATTATCTTTTGTGAAGCCTGTCTTGCTAGCTACCACCTTGCTTGAGTCAGCCGCCGAACGATTCGTCGTGTTCCGACTGTGGGCTTCGAACCAGTTCTTCTCTTTTTCTACCCGACCCTCGAGTCATTCTCCTTCCCATTCTTCTGTCACCCGTCCTGAAGCAGCATGTCGTTGGTGTGTCTGGATTCAGTTATTTGTTATTGATTCCGGTTGTTTTCCTTCTTTCTTTGTCTTCCCCGCGCGTGCGGGTATTACTTCCTTTCCAGCAGGCAACGAGTTAGTGACACTCCAGCCTGGTGTTGTTAATGTCTATAGGCGG
Organism: Racta chiria; assembly: GCA_018249195.1. Lineage (NCBI taxonomy): Eukaryota > Metazoa > Arthropoda > Insecta > Lepidoptera > Hesperiidae > Racta > Racta chiria. The sequence goes on from DWKC01000553.1 coordinate 1,678, forward strand.
CGGTAATCACTTACCATCAGGTGACCTATCTGCTCCTTTGACTGCTCTCAAGATAAAAAGTAGGTATATCTACAATATTAAAAAACCTATCTTACTTGTGTATTCTGTGTTGGTTTATCTACTCTCAAAGGATATAATCTGTTTGCGCAATATGGCGACGCTCGCATAAGATTTAATCAAGTCGCATGAGGTCTGTTGAGAAATAGCTCGGTAGAATGTTGGTACATATTCTAAATACGACGAATTGTTCACGTCCAGGACGTAAAAAATCTCTTTGCAACTTTAATGCTTTTTATTACATACTATAAGATAGTTCTTGACTACGTCCTGATGGTAAGTGGTGATGAAGTCTTGGATTGGAAGTCTTAGAAGAAGCCTATCCTCTCTTGTCTTGAAGGCACATTATACTCGAGCGGATATATCTAAACTTTATCTACTACACAAAAAAATGTTTATATGTTTGTTCGTTTGCACGATCAAACCGCTGATGAACTGATAGGCATACCTATAATGTAAGTATTTTAAACACATGCATTTTTACACCCAGACACAAAACAAACATTCCTTCCTATTCATAACAGCAAAAATTGCCTTGGGTGGGAATCGAATCCACGATCTCCGGCTTAGCAGTCAGGTTCAATAGCCACTAGACCAACAGACCAGCTAATAATTTTGCAGAACAACAGCCGGGTCAGTTACAAAAACAAAGTTAAGCAACAATTTTATTTTATCGAGAATCCTAATAAAATACTTATTCCATCTTATCCGCAGTAATTCTGCGTAATACTGTAATCCCGGTCAAATTACTTCCAGTTAAATAAAGAGGGTTCTCATCAGTGGCCAGAATATTAGGATTTGGATTTCGGTCGGTAATAATTGCGCAAATCGATTCCAATGGCCGTCGGGGGATGTCCTCCGTCCTTTTATTTGTTCGTTACTTAGTGCGGGTTGTTGAGGTTTGAGCCAGAGCTATCTTTGTCCTGTTGCAGAGTGCTTTTAATCAGCTTCATTAGATAGCTGAGTAAACGGTAGTTTTATGACCGAATTTGTTGTAAAGATACCGTGTGTGTGGTAGAGCTCTGATTGAATTCCTGGCCGGGACTAGCATGTCCTGGTATGAGAAATGAACCATGGAAGGTAGCAAGTGTTTGTGGTGATTACTCGCAACACGGGGAACCCTGTTGCAGAGCATGGCGTAAGTTCTATGCCTCTTGGGAATCCTAGTGAAAAGCTTGGCGTAAGCTCGAGGCCTTTTTAGTTACGAGGAGACTCACGTGCCACAAGTTGGTCATAAATGACTTGGCCTGTTGGACCAGTCAGTCAGAGTAGGTCAGTAATAGGACTGCTAAATCGGAGGTCGTGAATTCTATTCCCACCCAAGAGAAACTTTTCTATGATGAACAGGAATGTTTATTTCGTGTGTCTTAGTACAAAAATATTAATGTAAGTATATTTTTAAGAAATGTATTTAAGTATGTTTATCAGTTGTCTGATTACCATTGTACAAGCTAACGCTTAGTTTGGAGTCAGATGGCCGTATGTGAGTTGTCCAAAGATATATTTATATATAAATTGGTGGAGAATTTCAAGGTCTTAAGGCATCGCTGTCCTATTATTTCTGAGAGCCCTTCATGTCCCCTCTCTGATGGTTTAGTAAACAGCAGTTATACGCAAGTTTGAAATAGGGATGAGGTAGAACTTAGAGGATTGGTACGAAGAATAAACAAACAATTTCAATAATTGTTCAATCTTGAAAGAGCTTCAGCAAACTTTATTAAGCAATGAATGAGATTATAATGAAACGTTTTGAATTAAAATCTGAGCAATATTTATATTGCCTCAGACGAATGACATATTAACACAAACACTGTTAATCTCAACAGAATCGTAATTATGAAAGATATTGTTACTTGTAGCTGTTGCGTTTAGTTTTCATTGATAAAGATGTTATCGAATGGAACTGTAGACCTTTATTATGGGCTGAAGATAAAGCAGACGGTAAGTCTACATCTGATGGTAAGTGATCACCGTCGCCTAACGTCATGAGAAAGTACCAGAAGAATTGCCAAAACAACGCTGATCTTGAGGGAAGAAAAGAAGAAAGCTATATTCTCTGTCTGCGAAGCGAGGGATCTTGGATTCGATTTCCGGTCGGGGTGATAGAGTGCGGTGGTGTGACTGTTTACAACTGAGGTACCTCAAAGTATTCTTATTTGGCAAAGCGTAGATCTTCCGCTAGGCGACTTGTCATGCCTGGAAAGCCGAGCCCTGACTGTTCATGTTCGGAACTTATATGCAGATAACGAAGAAAATTCCGATAGCGTGATTCAGGTTTATGTGACGTATCGTGCACGTAGTAAGCTATTAGCACGTAGTCTTTAAGGCTCTTTTTTTAAATTAAATTATTTCAATGTCATGTGAAGAATTTCCATTATCGCCGCTGTGGTCGTTGCTGTTTTTGAACCATGAATTATGATATTTTTCCATATAGAATGTCTATGGAGAAGAAATATCATGTAATTGATAACTATAAGCTTATGATGATCCAAAAAAATATACGTACGTTTTAAAGGAAAATAGGAGAAGAAACTGCGAAAGAAATCTCCTGAATCCGAAAATGGATTCCCTATCCCTTTATCGCATTTCTTTATCAAACTTGATTTCTAAGTTTTTCATGTAATTTTTATACGTTAACATGTTAAAATCTGCCTAATAAAGTGTTTTCTATTCAAAGCGTTCTGGAATAGTATAGTGCCCAATTCAATAGGAATGTGTATTAAGGACAGCCAAGGGCAAGGGGAGTTGGTTCGCATACCAAGACGAGGTTATGGCTTTCGTTGCTAGTAACGACGGACCGTCTACAGATCCTAATAATGAATGGAATTCTATACTATTTGTTTGGTATTCATAGAAAAATATATCTGCGTGGCAGGCTTTTTCCAATTCAAATTCAAATATTTATTTGTGACTAGCTACCCGCCCCGGGTGCGATTCTGATACTAAATATACTACTGAATGTCTTTATATACAACGTACATAGCTTTTTGCACAATGTATTAGCAATATATGTATTAGCCTTTAATTGGATAAGGAATGCTGCCTTGGTTAAAATCGCTTCGTAAATAAAGGATAAAAATGGTTATTGTGGGTTATCCCTAAGAGATAGACATATACCATTGCGGACTTTTTGTAGACCTTTTGAAGGTGTACAATACTGTAGTACATTATTTTGATCTATCTCGTAGGGTTCTGCCAGCATTTTCAATGTAAGCGCAAAAAAATTGTTTATTTACGACATCACATTAGAAACCTCTTAAATTGTCAGTGATTCTTTACTATTAATATGCATGTTATAAATAAACTCTTGAATCACTCTATCTATTAAAAAAACCGCATTCAAATCCGTTGGGTATCTTCGCACACACAGCGGGAAGCGACTTTATTTCATACTATGTTTCATATCCATACCATCCGGGATGGATGTCAAGCATTAACTTATACGAAATAATTTACTTAATAATAATAATTTGCTTAACTGTTTCAATCAACATGAATCGGAACAAGCCGCCGGACTATGTGCGGTATATAATTTAATCCTTCTACATATCTGCTACATCGTCTGTAGAAATATTGAACTTCAAAGCAGGACGTCCCGCGGGAATATATAAGTTACACGAGAGAAGTATCCCAGGGACAGAAACGTGATATAAACTACAAACGTGCCAAGTATCATGTAAATCTTCAGTACATTTCATGTTATACTTGCACAGCTTGAATTCAGCGATTTATTTAACCTTTTAAATGCTTAATTTTATAAAATGCTTTTATGAGAAAATAAATCAGGACTAATAGAATTTACATTGATAATGTGACAAATAAATGGCTGTACTAGAACTAACGAGTTGAAACACGATTGTTAATAAAAGCTGCTTCGTTGTTCAACGCTTAAATGCATATTAATTTATTTTCAAATTCTCTACTTTACGCACGCTTGGCTTTAACACAAATGACGCACTACTGAGCTGATCTCTCCTCGTGACTGAAGAGGCATTGAGGATATTTTACTATCGCTTGAGTGCCGATTGGTGCAGACTTGATCCAACTTGAAAAAAGAAACAATTAAATAGAAATAATAAACATTTGTTTCATCTTGGTATTCGCAAGCGCGGGGAAGGCATAGAAAAATGGACGAAAAACATTGCTGACGCAACCGGGTTATATCAAAATCAAAATAGTTTATTTAATGTAGGTATTATCAATCAACACTTATGAACGTCAAATATTTAGAATCTATTACCGCTTCGGAAAGGTGAAATAATAAAAAGGAGAAGGAACGGCGAAAGCAACTCCTCAGCACATATTTTCAAAATAATACAGAAGTACAAAATTTATTTTTAAAAAACCAACTTGGGTGGGACCGGCAGCGGATGTGTATTTCCAAGCATCCTTGTTATTAATATATTCGATATATTTTATAACGAGCCTGACTCCAGACACACCAACAAAATACCGCTTCAGGACGGGTAACAGAAGAAGAATGATGTAAGGTGATTGAAAGTTGGGGAGAAAAATATAAGTAACTAAAATTATCTTTTTGCCTGAATTAGTTAACATAAGTGCAAGTGAATTTCGATAGAATCTACTTATTAATGGTAAAATAAATAGTGGAAACTAGAACGATATTTTTTCGAAAAAAATCTGCATCATCATCATCATCATTATCATAATCATAATCATCATCATCAGCATTAGCATCATCATCCTGCCCTTATCCCAATTTTATATGGGGCCGGCGCAATATATTTTACTCCTCCATTCTGTCCTATCAGCAGTTAATTCTACATTCAGTCTCTTATCAATCACATCAACTCCCACACAATCCGTGTGATCCACAATTAACACTATTCGTCTTTTCTTTGGCTGTCCTCTTCTACTATTCGAAAAAAACATAATTTAAAAATGACTTTGCACATAAATTTGTACAATATGAACAAACGATACTAACATTTAAGTTATGGTTTACATAAACAATTTGACTCACATACACGAGTCTAGTACAAATAATTAAAAATATACAAGCCATTAAAGTGTTCCTCGATATACCTTGACAAACTTTATAAAGTAGAATTTAGTTATGTCTTCAACGTCATTCAACTTTGAAGAACTCGTAATACAATTTTAGAGATATTAATAGATAACTGTGACGGACGCGGATTCGATGCGGATTTTAAATTATTTCGAAATATATGTTTTTGATACTCTAAAGTGTATAAGCTCTTAAAAGGGGCCACTGAGCTAGGCCACAGACGGTCGGACATTACCAGATTAATAAACAATAAATAAATAACCCAGTTGGTTAATAATAAAATAAATATTGTACTCAACTAGTGTATTCTTTTAAAAAGACATGCCGTTTCTTCTCCTCTTTATATAGCACCTCTCTGAAACGGTGGTACATTCTAAATATTTGACGTTAATAAGTGTATTTGATAATACCTACATGAAATAAACGACTTTGATTTGATTTGATATGATAAATATCATCGGACAACTCACACACGACCATCTGATCCCAAACTATAAACTACTAACTTGTACTATGGTGAGCAGACATCTATATACATATATTTTTAAGGACATACTTATATACATATTTCTTACACCTAGACACAAAACAAACATTCCTCATTCCATCAAATTACGAACCGCAAAGCAACAAATGTTACCAGAATGGTTTTCAGAATCAGCTCAGATGATCATTTTATCAAAATACAACCAACTGATAATTTATTATCATCGAGATGTTGGTTAGTTAGAATTTGACAATTTTCAATCGGATTAAAATGATTTCTGTTCTTCTACGTCTTCGAGAGGATGTTTCTGCTGAATCTGGACTCAGGAACCCAATTGTCATTCATCAAGGCAGCTCTCGGAGAAGAAATTATTGAAAAAATAAAACCTGATCGTAGTATTTTAGTATACCCACTCGTAGATAGATAAAATGCTACAATAGGTTACAATTAAGAAACCCTAACCTTATAAGCTAGGAACTGCGTTAAACCTTTTCACGGACTATCTATTATAATATGAAATATCTTAACTTGTATTATTAGCTTAGGGAGCTAAAATGAAAAAGCTATTTTAACATTTTCACCGGCAGCAGGCAAAGGCTAAAACTCAGTTTATAAATACTTGTTTAAAATTTGCTAACCATCGAGCTGGTATCAAATGAAAGTTGAGAAAGTTTGTACATACGAGTATGTGTATTCAAAATATGTTTGTAAAATTGTGAAATAATGTTTATTTATTATATACTTTTTGTTACCTTGCCTTATCATGCAGTAAAGCAGTAATCTTACCATGTAAATAACTGAAGGTAATTAATTAGCTTCACTGATACGTTGTCTATTCAGAAAAATAAATAGAAAGAAGTAGATACTGGCGGTCAAGCATGAACAAGAGGAATGGTTTGGCGCCTGTGTCGTGTAGGCAAATGGTAGGTAGCTAGCCATATGGTCTCGTCAGAAATAATGATATCAATAGTAACGAAATTTATGACTAAATAATAATAGTGTTTATTATAAGTTAGTGTTATTATATTGTAAGTTATTACTTACAACGGCCTATCCGTTGTATGTACGAATAGCCGTCATACTTTGGATATAATAATTAGTATGCACCAGTTATAACACTGCACTTTATCGGTAATATATTAATTTTTGAACACAGAGAACAAAGCTTATAGTCTCAAGAGGGCTAAGAGCGAAAGGTTGCTTGTACTGAACGAATTTATTAATCAATGCAAAGCAGCCCTCTGCCTTAACATGGTATTTAGGGCGCTAAAAAGTCATTCAGCAGTTTATTTGTAATCAAATTGAAAAAAGGGCGAGCTAAATAGATTTTCTTCTTTTTTTCGCGTTCATAGTGAAGGTATGGTGAATATCTCTGTGAAGATACAAAACTCGTTAACTCACATAATAGAAAATTAAGACAGTGTATGAAATGAGTATAAGCCGCCTTTACACCACTTACATTCCTTTTAACAAAAACAAAGACGGTTACATATAAAAGAAGAACTAATAAATATAATATCTTTCACAACTCACACAGAGTCATCTGACCCCAAACTTAACATCAGCTTGTACTATGGCGATCAGACAACTGATAATATAAATACAATCATACACAAACATACATATATATTTTTATGTACATACTTAAATAGATATAATTACACCAATACACACAAAACAAACATTCTGTTTGTCCTGGGTGGGAATCGAACCCACGACCTCCGGCTATGCAGTCAGGGTCACTAACCACTAGACCAACAGCCCAGCCAAATACTATTAGAACTAGCTTACAGACAAATAATTGTAGCGCTCATAGCCCAGGAGTTTATGTTGAACGTAAGTCATAGGTATACTCAAGCAACAGCGGGCGTGATCGGATAGGGAATGGGTGACTGCTAATGCCTAAACACTAGAACTTCTGTGTTTTAGAGGGCACGTAAAGCCATCGGTCCTGGTTGTTAACGTCAGACGGCAGTCGTTCATCCTTAAAGATGGCCCTCAGGCGGATTTAAGGTTACTTGGATTCGCCACTAACCTCTCCACCAATCCGAGTTGGAGGAGCTTCTTCAGTTACAAGGAGAGACTTGTGCTCAGTAGAGGGCCGTTAATAGATTGAAAACCAGAGATACGATTGTTCAATGTAAGTTAAAATATCAATTTTACAAACAGTACCTGCATAAAGCCAAGTTGTTTCGGTGTTTTCCAGGTCAAACTAGTCGGGGAACAAAAGCTCAAGAGTAAAATACTCGTACATATATGCAGATATAATTTACAACTTGGCATTATTAAATGTTAGAAAGTTATTGAAACTTCATAGGAAATATACAAAAATAAATATCTTTTTTCATCTCACATGCGGCCACCTGAGCCCAAACTAACCGTTAGCTTGTTCTATGATCAGACAATTTATAAAAATACATTTTAACACAGAACAAACTTTCCTGTTCATCACAGAAAAGTTTGTCCTGGATGGGAATCGAATCCACGACCTTCGCTTAACAGTAAGTATATTTATTTATTTAAACTTTATTAACCACTAAATAAATATCGCGATACAATTGGCGAGCTTAATGCTTAACGCTTTATCTACCAGCTAACCAGTAGGAAAAACAGATAGACACGAAGATAACATATATGTATTAAAAAGGTAATTAAGATGAATTTATAAAACCAAATTAGAATCAAAAGCAAGATCTCGAAAACAAAATAGCAATACAGATTCAAAATATTGTTGAGTTGTGTTTGTGTTGTGTTGAGTGAAATTTGAAATTACATTAAATATACAAGGATCTAGCAAAGCCCATGCGTGGTTTACAGCAATGCGTATGCCGCATACCGGGATCTACTCTGTTTTGACCCTTATAGTACGTTGCGAGATAGCTACGTACTAACGCAATTAGCTGTGCCCGCTACTCAGTTCGCGCGGCATTTGTATAGACGGATTTTTTTAAATTATCATATATTTTTTATATAAGCACCGATTTCAATAAAAATAACCCTAAGTGTCAATCCAAGCTTAACCCAATACATCAATGTAAACCGCATTCTAATCGGATTAGTCCTTTCTGAGATTAGCGCGAATAAGGGCACAGAGAAACTGATAAATGGAAAAACAGACAAAAATGGTTGTTTTGGGTTATTCTTTACTACAAACCCTCGTATAACCTATAAGTTGCTTCTATATATCTTCCATGTTCAGACAGCAATCAGTTACAGATTTAATATATTAATTATTAGAGGTCTATACAAAATAACATTATGAAACAGAATGTGAATACCAGAAAGATGAGAAGAAGCGATAATTAATAATAATAATTATGACAAAATCTGAGTACCCACGAAAGGTTTCATTCAATTTTCCTATCAAACGATTCTCAGGCAAGAGCGAACGTTGTTGAATAGATGTCTAGTAAATTTCCTTATCTTTGCTATAATCATTGGCAGTCTGAAGATTCGGAACGACAATTCGGTCGTCGCTGGTATTATTATTGCAACCGAAATAATTTGACTTTGTCCTAAATTCCGAGTGAAATTTCGCATGAATAAAATGAGGTGGTCGAAATAGGCTTCGTACAATAAATGTTTAAGTTATTTACCTTTAAGAATGGAGACGCAAGAACTTGAATATGAAATAACTTAATAAAACTGAATGACTCCGTGTAATTTACAACCTTCGTGTATTTTAAAATTAAAAATCGAATGTTAATATTGTGTTTTATTTTTATTTATTTATTTTAATTAAGCACACATAATTCTTCGAAATCCTTTGCAGGTAGATATACATACTCATGTGTATGTGTATTTATAATATTACTAATTACAATTTACAGGTTATAATTATCTAATTCGTTTACTATAGTGTTTCATTATATTTTACACTGTTTTAGTATATTGCACATATCTGCCGGCCATTCTACGAAATACGAATATATGTGAGCTAAGTGCAGGAAACATGCCAAATTTTGCCATGGGTAAATCGCCTCTTAGAATTAGCGAATAAAACGACAGAACTTAAAAAGCCTAATTCGACGTTACGTTAATGTATTTATCAACTTAAATAATTTAAAATAAATTCTTAGAGTTGCTATTTAACAACAAATAGGTAAAGAACTGCTAGTTGATATTGATATTACCAAGAAGGACATAGTATCTATTTTAAAACGTCCGTGTGTTTAGGAGATCCTAAACATTAGTAATGTTATTTCCACTGTTTCAGCCGTTTACCTTTAAAAATATATCCTAAAACGTACACATGCCTATGGCATACCGTTTGGCAAGGATGTGAGCTAAATTGCGGCGTTGGAATTTATTATTTTCTCTATGTATTTCACTGACAGATTGATATCCGTACGCTATGGAATGAATTCGACAAATACGGCGCAATGTTTCAAGACCCTTCTATAAACTTTCCTTCCGAAGATGTATTACGTCTTTGATTTAGATCCGAAATATTATTCAAACATATTGATCAATTCATGTTTTATTCAGTTTTATTTATTTATTCATCGATTTAATGATTTTACAATTATAACCAAACAATATTTTATTCTGGTGAAATCACCAGCTATGGAATAAGGCATTTTCAGATTTAATAAATTCAAATTCAATTGTCAATTCTATGCTGCTCGAAGGACTCCGGCATGGCCTGACGATTGCTATTTAACGATATCAAGCTGGAACGATGGCTTTACGTGAGCTCCGAAACACGAAAGCGCTCATTTATTTTTTACCACTAGTGGTCACCCATCGTCCTACCGACCGCACGCGCTGTTTTTTTAGCTTTTTTGCAATAACTTAAGAGCATAATTAGCCTTGAGGCCATGAGCGCTTCGGAATACATAATTAACATAATCTAAATTGAAACATCCTCTCGTCTTATGCTACGGCGTATATAATGAGAGAAGAGTGAGTGATAAGTGTCGCAGTTCGGAAAGTTGTTTAGACGCACATGTGAAGAAGCTAAGCATTTTCATCTAAATTTGCGTCCTACAGAATATTGCGACATTTTGACCTGTTGCTGTCGTATGTCTAAATAGACCCTTAATTGGTACATTTCATAA
>DWKC01000554.1:0-12307 GCA_018249195.1 Racta chiria
TTATGTATTTTTTTAACATCTCGCTTTTTTTTTTTAATAATTTCTATCCTATGTTACTTCTAATACCAAAAGTATGTACACAAAGTTTCATAATGATCGGTTAAGTAGTTTTCGCGTGAACAAATATTCGCATTTATAATATTATTATTATACATATAAACCTTCCTCTGCAATCACTCTATCTATTTAAAAAAACCGCATCAAAATACGTTGCGTAGTTTTAAAGATTTAAGCATACATAGGGATGTAGGGACAGAGAAAGCGACTTTGTTTTATACTATGTAGTGATAACCCATTAATGGCTCACTACTGAGGACGAGTCTCTCCGCATCACTGAAGAGAACTAAAGCAGACTCCACGATGCTGCTCCAATGCAGGTCATAGTTTTTCTCAAATATTTATACGTCCGTGGACTAATTCTAATTCTATGATATCTACACGCGGCAGCGCGACCAGTCAATGTTAAAAAAAAAGAACTGACATCGGACCTTATTTCCATTTACAACAAATTTGAACAGTAACGGCCAGTACCACGATAGGTAACTAACTACAACTGACCACTAATCCTGGGGACAGCGAACGTGGAATTACGCTAGTTCGTCCCGCTATTGACGTTGGCTCTCTGAAGCCTCGAATACTATCGAATTACCTTTATAGAGACATTTCATTGTGTTGCTTCACACAATGAATACTAAACTCATACCTATGAACAATGTTATATCAGTTTAAGATTTTGAAAGACTAATTTGATTAGGTGGCATCGGGATATATGGGCGTTAGTTTAATGTGAAACGTCTAATCAACGAGTAGTGTTGTAATGATTTTGAACAAAAAGCACTAACCTTAATGAATAGGTTAAATATTTCCTTGTGAAACGAAATTAAGTTAAAAAAAAACATTTTAATAAATGAATAAATATAATTGAATTTAAATTTTAAATGTATGTAACATAAAAGTCTTTATAAGATTTTTAAATTATGAATAGATTAAATATTTCCTTGGAAAACAGGTCGGAGGCCTTCAGGCGGTATAAAAACTTTGAACACATTCGTTGGCTAGTAACCACTTCACCAATCCGCATTGGAGCATCGTGGTAGAGTTTCAGGAAGAGAAACCATTAATGTGTTAAAGCCTACACCAATTATTTAACACAATTTTAATCAATTTCCATGTAAGGAGATCCCCGGGATAACTAAACTGTAGTTTAATGTAATAAAAGCGAAATGAAGACGAGTTTCTTCCAGTAACAGAAAATATTAATATGCTGTCCTCTACTTCTGTATAGCGCTATCTCGTTTTCGAATTTCATTCCAGGAAAGCGAACAGCTGCAGCTGCTGAACTCCTTACTTAGCAAATTAAAAGATACCACGTCAAAAGAGGGGTCATTTTATCTTCATTTCTAGTATTGTCCACAGTAGGCATCAAACAAGAAAGTAAGAAGCGAAAAATTATAAATGGACTTATAAATCTTATTAAATTTATATGAAAAATATCTAACGATAAAAGGTCTGGATGTACAAATTAAAAAGCGCTCTGAGAAACTAAATTTTCGACACATGTCAACAGTTCACGACAATTCAAAATTTTGAAGTGATCATTAATAACCATTAGTATCGCTGCTCCCTTAGTGTTCCAAATTAGGTTTTCCACTGTTATGGTTTTTAGATATTTAAATTTCTGTTAATGAAGATTGAGACGAAACCAAAAAACAAAACATCATTAAAATCAGTTAAGCCGGTCTTGAGTTACTTAAAGTGTAACTAATACGATTTTCGACTTTGTGTTATAGAAAAATATATAGATACATATATGGATTGATTAAATAAAAACTAACCAATATTATATTGTTATTGAAGTTAAAATTAACGTTTTAAACCACCGTTATAAGCCTAATACATTGTATCGCACTAATACGTCGCCATTTCATATCACTTTCGCATGAACGATTCATAATAGGGCCTAGAGCCGAGTAATTAGGCAATGGGGCTGCGGCAATCAGTGGGCAGGCCCACGGTAAATAATGGACTTGCCGCGCGAGCGGGCCAGTGACGTCACCGCACCCCTCGTTAGCTTACTGACTATTTACTTGCTTATACCCTCCTGGTACTATTTTTTACAAGATTTAATATACTCGTAACTTGCAATGTATGTTTGTGCGTGGAATCTTGCAAGTTAAATCTTGCATACACGTTTGGTTTGAATGACAGTGCAATAATATGGTAACATGGTGCTGGTCTGATATTGGAGATAGAAGATGGCGGTAGGGATTCCTAAAGTAAACAAGATAAAGCCATCGAGTTTGGGCTCGTTTGATGTCTTTTATGTACTATTTATGTACAATAAAGCTTGTATCAATTTTTTTTTTTTGTATAATCTTATTAAATACAATTTTTACCCTACAGACGTTGTTCTTTATATTTTATAAAGTAATCGCTTGGGGTACACTAAATCTTCAATATCAACATACCTTTAGTAGGTATTAACAGTAAATAACTTTTCCTATGAAAGCGTCTCAATATCTCCAATAGGTTGGTTGATCCCTTAGTGTACGTAGGGTAATAAAAGGTAAGGTAAGGTAAGATATCTTGAAATTTGATTATAGCTATAACCGTCCCACATGTATACAATAATTGGACAAAGTTTGATCATAGTTTTATTAAACTTCGTTAAATAAATCCTTCGTCAATAATAATCTTTTTCTTTGATTCTGCATTATGAACGAGCATACATGTGGAATTATTATTTTATAATAAAATTAGCTGTACCCGCGTTAGAATTAGTATAATTCAAAAATAAGCCTAAGTAACTTTTCATTACATCAAATATCTGCCAGTGAAAACCCCGTCAAAATCGGTCCAGCCGTTCTAGAGATTTGGCGAAACAAACAGAGAGACGAAAAGACAGCCAAATTAAAAATAAATAAATTGGTATACTCGTATGTACCGTGTACACATGCATTTAGTAAAAAGCGGTTATTTTAATATTACAAACAGAAACTCAAATTTTGTTTAGTTGTACAGACGACTAACAATTAAATTTGGCAAGTGATAACCGAAGAAAATCACCAGCGATATCACCCAAGCCCAAGAAGGACCAAGAAGTTCAACAACCTCAGAAGGGTTTTACAGTCTTACAGTGATCTTCTGATATTGTCAATTAATTAAATGAATCACCATTCATTACCGAGCAAATCCTCCAATGAACATAATCGATGCGCCAATTAGCGAACTACTCTGTGCGATTCAAGAAGGCTTACGCTAAGCCGAGTATAGATTATGTTCTAATGCAGTGAATGACGATAAATACCGAAGAGGCTGGACTAAAGCTCTGATACAAAAATATCGCTCTGTTGAGGCAATTAACTATTTCTGACAATACTAGTTCTAATGTTTTGTTTGAAGAAGTAAACGTATCTTCTTTTAGTAATCCTCTTTCCCATTCTTCTTCTATCACCTCTTCTTGAGCGATATGTTGTCTGGTGTCTATTTATATTTATTGATGGTTGCTTCAGCGATGTACTGCTTCCCTTCTTTATATATCTTCCCCGCTTCAAGAAGCGTTTGTTACTTCCTTTTTGACCTGAAATTCGTTATTGACTGACATTCTTGGTGTTGTTAATACCTATGGTTAGTAGCGATCACTTTCTATCAGCAGACCTGTCCAGTCGTATTACTACTTTTAAAAAAATGGAAGGCTGTTGAGAATTTCATGGAGAAATTAAGCTCTGGGTGTCAATTATGCAACCGACTGAATTTTATTTTAATGTTTACTCCGGCCGAGAATCGAATTCGGGAACCTTAGCTTCGCAGGTTACGTCACTAACAATTCATTTAATCTCAAATTTCATCAATTTAGCAATTCCATAACATATTTTTTTATTTATCTTTCATAATTATTATAACTTTCATTAGTTTTTAAAACAATAGATTATAAGGATAATCTATACATACACGATGCATGCGGTGATAATATACAATTAAGTCTACATTTAGGTTCTAGTTTAATAAGTTTTCATGCTAATATTATAACTAATGTAAATATTGTTGATTATCCTGATATAAAATAAAACAACAAGCAACTAGGCCGTCGAGTATTATTGTTATGCGCATTACTAAATTATAAATTTGATCAAATAAAAAGCACTTTGACCTTTAAGTCCCTGAATCAAACAGTTTCCCTCACCTTTACTAAAGTTTGGTAACAGTTGGAGGACAATTCTTCCCTTTCGATTAGCGATCCCTTCGACTGCCACTCGAGCCGGTTAAATTGTTCGTCCACTTTCATCGTTACAAATACAGTCAAGTGGCGAAATACCAGGAACGGGTCTATCAATTGACTAGGTACTTCAATAACTCATGTTCAAGGTGGAGTACTACAGAAAGCCACAAACGATAGACTTCAGAAGCATACAGCGACGAAGTCAACCGCACTAAGGTGCCGTCGTATATCGGAATCGAACTGTGTAGGTACATATACGTACTGTATAGGTACCTTTCAGCAAATGTCATCGCAGACGTCAATCGCAGCCCCGGATCTAGGAGATGCAAGCCGGGCCTATACCCTGAGCGACAAGTTCAGACGGCGGCCAAATTAGCACTTAAGAAACGTATGGACAGCTCATCATCATCACGAAAAATTCATTAAAAATACGCGCCAGCTCGCCCGCAGAAATAGAGATGATAATGGTAAAAATAAATATAAGTGGGCGGTGTATTTAACTTTTGGATAGAAACTAAAAAACATCCCTTGTTTTAAGTTACCTCTGAATGAGAATAAAATCGATCAACTGCAAATTGGATCTGCACATGAAGTACCTTTTACATGTTCAGAGTCCCTGAGACGGACCAGCAGCAGTATTATGAATCGAGTACGAAACCCTAAAATTCAACCTTTAGCACAAATTAACCTTCTTTATAGCCCAACTGATAGCCTAACGGTTTAACGTTGGTCTCTCGAACGGAAGGGTTCAAATCCTGCACGAACACCTGCAATTTTTAAACTTATGTGCGTATAGGAAGTTGATTATCACTTGCTACGGTGAAGAAACACATCGTGAGGAAACATGCATTCCCGAGAGTTCTTCATAAAATAGCAAAGGTGTGAGAGGTCTACCAATCTGTACTTGGCCAGCGTGGTGGACTATGGCCTGCTCCCCTCACATTGTGACAGTTATGGGTTGCAATGATGAACCTAGTCTAAGTATCCTTGACCAAGATCTAGCCAAGAGTGCCATTACAATGAGGCGCAAAGGAATTCATTCATCTCTAACTCCGAGAGCAAACCTCCTCTGCTCGAGTTGCATCCTGAACATCGGTCAAGGTTATGGCGCCAGGTCCTCCTTCTGGGAGCCAATGGTCTCCGTACGAGCCCAGCTTGATCCTGACGGAACCCATACTTAGTGGTATGATTTTCTGCCCGCTGCCTTTTAGAGCCAACCGTGAAATTTGAAATATTTTACAAGTGTTTTCTTCGTTCTCTTCTTTCTTCTCCTACCCCACATCAAGAAGGGTTCACGTTCATCAAAAAGAGTACGTGAACATTTCGATAACCAATGTATTCCTTATATCCGAGTTTTCTACATGAGATTTTCATAAACAAACCGAACACTGAATAAATATTTTACTGAGCTCGCACGAGAAATGCGAAGGTATGTAAGCCGCCACGAAACATTTAATACGTCGACAGCTATTACTTACAAAAAGCTCTGGCGTACCTAGTGTTTGCATTGCTCTACAAAACAAAATGTTCTATTTTCGTCAAAGTAAATAAGGGCTCTACGTACACATAGATTATTTTGAACGAGTGTCTCACTACGCTGCAGTTTTATGCTATGTTTATTTTGCAAAGTATTTGAGTAAATATTAGTAAACTGACGGACAATTTGTAAAACCTAGCTTTCAGACATAAACATCTGATAGTCCGTTTTTGTCCAGCGTGGTAGCTGTACACCACACATTGTGAGTGAAGACCCAAGCCGAGGAGTACGACAGTTATGGATTGCGATGCCACTGATAATGATGATCATCTGATTACAGTTACTGGCTACGCAATCTGAGTCAGTTAACAATTCAAGTTGATAAACCTACATTTTCTACGAGGATAAAGCCCTTATGTAACATATTTTACTACCAATAACAGTCAAATCCAAGAGGTATCAACACAATGGTCGATTCAAAATTGCGCCAAATTATTAATCACAAATATTGGGCGGCACATCGCGCGCGGTCTAACATAAGGTCGATTGGACTAATGTTTTGGCAGAAACAGTTCAGCCTGAAGGCGGCGGCTAATACGTTATGAAGTCGATGTCGGTGTATTGTAGTCAATACAAGAGATAACAACCGCGTGAGTGACTGCGGTGCGCGTGCAGTCATTAAACGACTGACATCCTTAACTCCCCAAAGATAAGTCAAAAGTCAGTCCATAAATAAGTTACATAATCAAGTTTCTACTATATCCCGTTATCCAACACCATAATAACATTAGCGGGGACCGTAAAAGCTAATTTGCGAGTAAGCCCCGCGATGTACTGACGGTTAATGCTGCGGCTTAATACCGCGGAACAAAACTTTTAAATGACTTCAAATAACAATTAATGTTTTTTTAATAACGGGCATTTTATTTTATGGTGTACCACAGCTGTCGAGGATACAGATTTATGAGGACGGCTATTAGAATTTTGGCTATACAGATTATTTTATATTACCATGATTTAGCTTGCGTTGATCCGACGTGATCGACCGAGTTGAGCAACAGCGGTCGTTACGTGGATTAGTGTAGGGTAGTTGCTAAATTTTGATTTTTATGACACGAATGCCTTCGGTCCGTCTTGTTATCGTTAGAAAGCAGTTGTTAAGCCACCTCGGAGACGGTATGTAAGACTACCCGCACTTGGGTTTGCCACTCTGTATTCGAGCAGTGTGGTGAAAGGTATTAAAATATCAATTTGAATTTCGAACGTTTTCTGACTATACTTACTACTCTGTGTTTTGATATTGTGAAGATTATAAAATATAAAGGTGTAAACTTATTACCAGTATTATATCGTATAATCATTATCATACATATAATAATTCTGTAGCTGATCGCTGTGAAGATATGTGAAAGAATCTTATAGAGGGGGTTTGTAATAAAGAATAAAACCTAAAACAACCATTCTTAGATTTTTTGTCTGTATATCTGTTTGTCTATGCCTTTGTTCCCGCTAATCTCAGAAACGGCTGATCCGATTGGAATGAGGTTTTCACTGATGCTTTTTTTTAAATCGATGCATGAATAAAAAATATATGCAACATTAAAGAATTCCATCCATACAAATTCCGCTCGAACTGAGTTACGGGCTTCGCTAGTGCTAAAATAAAAGTGTCGATACAGTCTACCTTAACAGAAGGCCTCCGGTTATGGAAAACCCGCGATCAGTAGCGAGCCATTAATGGATTTAATCCACCCAAATCGAATACTCGTTCGTGAGTGAGAGGTCACTCACTACATGCAATATACTGACTGCAGATCGTATAATCTAATAGGTACTAGAATAAAACCTCGTGTAACATCCAGTGGCGGCAACTATGTCAGTACCGCGTCGTTGGTTACGCAATGCAGCGCGAATTTTTAGAAAAGTTTTTCAAAAAAAGAACGATTTTTTGTTTTTAAAAACTCGTGGAACACGAAATAATGCACGAGAAAGTTTAAATGCACGGGAAGCGTTTATCTCTGGCACGTGACATAAAAACAAAAGTGTCTTGAGCTATCTCGACATCTTTTAATCGTGTGACATTTTAATACTTGACTTAACACTGTCCACAAGTACCGACCACATAATAAAAATACATGTGCGGTCGGGGGACCCCTGTCAGGAAGACAGTTCCGTACATTATTTTGTTCCTTACATTATCAAAAGTCGATACTCCCAAGACTACACACACATACAACCGCATATAGAGAGACAGAGAGAAAAGGTTGCCTGGAAGGGGTATAACGCTTGTTCCTTATGTGACGATTTCCGCTAGTTCACTCTACCATAACTCCGTAAAAGAACATAATTCAAGATAATAAGTAATTTACGCTTAATTACGCTTATTTACGCATAGGAGATATTGGCGCGTGCGGGTCTATTACTTCCTTCCTGGCTGGCAACGCTTTAGTGACACCCCGGCCTGGCGTTATTAATTAAATTATATATAATAAGTCATTTATATTATTAATAGTTGTCTCTTGTATTTGTAGTTCTTGACCTACCAAAGCCCGCCTGGACGAAACATTTTTTTATTGTTATCAAGATGCTTAGAGTTTGAGAGATTCAATGAAATGTCGCAATTTCGTATCATGTTTTATTATCCTTATCAAGTACTAATGTACTTCATAATTATTGAATATAATGTAACTTATTCTAATATTGACCAGATCTTCAATTTTAAGGTACCTTCGCTAAATACTCATCAAATTGTATTTTTTGTCTTATTGCAGCTATTGCATAGGCCGTGATATAAAAGACAGTAAAACTGAATATAAAAAAAACAACTCAATATAAGCGAAATTCAATTTAATTTCAGAATTTTGTAAAAACTATTTTCCAAACAGTCAATTAAATGTTAATTAATTATTAACAAATTTTCATTTCACAAACTCAATACAGTCATAAGTGTTCTACAGACAGTACACAAAAATATCTTCCAATAAAAAAGCATTCTTATCGATTTCCCGATTTATTAACATCACTGGATAAGTTATAGCCTATTAATTTATTATTTACTAAGTTTTAATACTACACAAGTTTGCTAGATCCTAGTCTATTACGTATGAAAATGTATGTTTGTTACGAAAATGTCACAGATACAGTTTGAATAGATAATATTCCATCCTATTGTAAAAGGATATAAGTCTATAAATGCGTGAAAACTGCACAACCTTTGTAAATGTGAATGTTTAGTCATTACGAATTTATAAATATTATTAAAAAAAAACGCACGTATGATAAAACGAATTATAAATTAAAATTTATATAATTGCACAATATTTTCTTTAAATTTTTCATTTAAGTACTTTGCCCAATTTGTTTTCGTTTTATTTTGAACATAAGGTATCTAATGTTGCCAGTCTTGTCATTAGTAATTATAGTAAAACAATATTTTTTTGATACCTTTTAACAAAATTTGAATACCGAACACAAATCATTCATCGCTAAAATTGTAATTTCAATATTTTGTGTTCAAATATCTACAAGTTTTTAAAACAAAAGTTAAAAATTACATTCTAAACTTAAAAATAAATTCAGATCTTAAAATAAAGTATTAAGCGTTACATAAATAAATATTAGAGTTTCTTTTGTCTTTCAAGTAACCTTAGGACAAAATTAAAATTAAATTAAAAAAAAAATCAAATTTCAATTAATTATTTACAATCATACAGTTAATATAGTCATTTCAGTTGAGATTATATTAAATGCAACCTTAAGTCTCATACCCAATACGTAAAAGAATTTTAACCAACGTTATTCTTACAAAAAAAATTACTCTAAAAGAAACATGCTTTCTCACTCCACAGAAAACTACATTTTAATAAATAAAATTTTGTACTCTCAGTCCCGTACACATCCATGGCGATGTAACTGTTATCACATATTTAAAATATACCATTTGTACAAGAATGGTAGGAATTAAAACACGGCAACACTTATAACGGAATGCCGAAGAAATTCGTCTCTATTGCGTATACAATACGGTCGAGGCTATATATCGTCCTTGCGACGTATATACATGAGAGTTTTTGCATTCCATAGTGCTCAAAATGCAGAGTCGTCTGTCGACTCGACAAAAAAAAGAGATTTTACCAAAAGTAACAAACACATAAGATGTCTTAAAGCCGCAACGACGATATAAGACTAGTCTATGAAACCGCGTACGAAAAAGAACATTATTACTTGAGTGATAAAGTTCAAATCACCTTACACGTACTGTCGAGGAGCTGGGCCATTCTTCCTGGAGTGCGGCAACGTATCGTCATTGCTTCCGGCCCCGCCGCAATTATTGTTGTGTAAAAAGGACATTTCAACCTCCGCGTCGGCCCCCTGTTGACAAATTATTAGTGTGAAATAAGTGGCAGGGTATTAGGGCGCGTGAATCATTCTCTGTATTACGCTAGTGGTACATTGGTTTCCGAATGGAAGAGCTCGAGTTTCAAAATTGTGTCATACTTCATCATGCATCTAATTTTCAAAGGCTTATGTTTCGGGTCAGAAATATATCAGCACTAGTTTTAGTGAAGGACATTCTGATGCTCATACATAGGTTGCGGTTGAGAAGGAAGATATAGACCCACTACTTGAAACATCCTCAAAGAGGGAAGAGAAAGGATGCAGGACATCGTTGAAGCAATCGTCGTCTATAGTGACACCAACAGACAGACATACCAACGAGTGACATAAGAAGAATGGGAAGGAGATTGACGAATGGATAAGTAAATGAATAAGAGCTAGGGAAATAAATCTACACGACGCTGCGCCAATACTGATTGGAAGAACAGTCCGTAGCAAACTTCACCGCACGTCGACGTGTCCACGTTAATCTCCGGACTTCATATCACCCTCCATATAAGCTCGATGATCTTTCGGTGGCAGGATAAGAGGCCTGGAAATTATGCGAGGCTCCGTGTCTCATGCTGGTCAAAACGTCGTTAATTTTTTGCGAAATAGCCAGTCCAGTCAGTACATCGGTCAGTAACGTCAGTCCTCTCACAAGAATGTAGAAAGTAGCAGGAAACTTAACCAGACGTTCTTTTATCATTAAGCTGCAAATGTAACGAATGCATCTGCTAATATTATCTATTGGTCTACAGTGTCGACTGGATAGACTGGTTATGTGAATGAATATGGCAAAGAGCATACTTCTTACCTCAGCATGCATTGGGTTCCCCGTGATAGTGATGGGAACCTTCGCGGGAATGTAACCGTTCCCAGCGCCGCTCTCTCCCGGGGCCTTTTCCTCTGAAAACAAAACTTCATATTAAACAATGTTTTGATAGTTTTATTATAACAAAGGTACATTTGGCACATATTTTAATACATTTTTGTTAGGTGAGCCCTGTAACCATGTAATCAGATTTAAGAACCTGAATTTCAGTCATTTCTAATTGTTGCTCCATGTTGCTGAAAACATTGTTGTGCAAATTACAGAGTAGTAGAGAGTATAATATAATAATTGACTGGCCAGTTGGTCCAGTGGTAAGTAAACCAGATTGCTAAGCCGGAGGTCGTGGGATCGATTCCCAGCTGGTATAAACTTTTAAGTGTGTCTGAGATAAACAATGATGTATACTAAAAATTAGAGCAACCTCATTGTTAATTTGTTATGTATGTATATAATTTAAGTTGTTAGACGCTGAGGAGTACCCTCGCCTGGAGCCGCTGCTAATTATGATGAAAGTCATGCTTTGTCAAAGTATGTCATTTAAAATGAAATTTTAAGTACCCTACAGGAAGAATACGTTTTAATTTAACTCAGCTCAAGACAGCCAGGGATCCAAGCCCGAGCTGGCTGCGGTAACATACTGATAAAAAGCAAGTTATAAACAAAAAAATCTTTAATCTTTTTAACAAAAGATAATCATTACACCAACAGAAGCTGGCCGCGGTAACACACTGATAAAAAGCAAGTTATAAACAAAAAAATTTTTAATCTTTTTATCAAAAGTAATCATTACACCAACAGATCACACGTCTGTACCCGAAAATCAGCGATGCTGGAAATTTTCAGACGTAGAATCGTCGTATAGGTAATTTCCTAAATTGCATAATTTTTTGATTTAGATATTGTTATTTTTTATCATTTTGGGAATCAAATGACTTCTTTTAGTATTTCATATCATCTATGGGTCTAATTGAGATAGATAAAAAAATGGAAAGGCCTACACGCTTCTCTGAATGAGGGTCGGCACTAACTACACAACTAGCTCCCATGACTCGATCACTAATATCAGTGCTACAAATATCACCAGTATTGCTAATTTATGTTACTATAAGTAAGTGCAGGGTGTGACGAGCGCGAGATATTGCGAGGAGCGCGAATGCGGTAAGTGTTACGCGTTTGATTTAAACAAAGGTTTCCCAAGCTACATTTGACGGAGCTTTTCTCTTCGACAACATACTTAGCGCAGTAGAAATCTGTTTTTTAGTTTACCTAACATTTACAATCGCTATACCTGAAATATCAGTCAATTGACCAAACTACGCCCAAAAATAGGGCCCACTGAAAATCAGCTGTTGAGGTAATGCAGCCACAACTGATGCTGAGTGGGCACCTTTTTCGACAT
>DWKC01000555.1:0-12302 GCA_018249195.1 Racta chiria
TGTGTGCGCGTATATGTCACAGATTCATTAGAATGACAGTGGCGCCATCTGTCGAAAATTGCTTTTAACAACTCAGAAACTTTGCTAAAGATCATCACATTATCAAATGCATAGTTTACGATTTTATAAAGGACATACAGACAAACATTCATTTTTATATATTTAAATTAAAATATGAAATTGCATATAGTCGCGGAATACAGATAGATTATAAATAGGAACCCTATACATCCTTCACTACACGTCAAAAACACCGACAGCTTAATTTACCATTAGGATTACCTTAGCTCAAAATAAAACCAAAAACTCGGCATATTTTCACATTTTAATCGAATTGAGAAACCATCAATAAATCAGTTCGGTTCTCAACTGTACCATAAAGGGGATTTATCGGCGTTGCGTGCGAAAACAATCCAAAACGCGAATTTATTCGGCACGTTATTTATTTGTTTATTCTGTGGCCACGATGCGTGTTGTTTTAAATTGCAGACAATAAAAGCACTAGCACGCATCGTTCATGTTTTACACTACGTAGTGCTGGCTTCAATGCAATAATGACCCACTACTGAGTGTAGTCTGCCGTGTACATATATCGAACTGAGCAGGCATAGAGAATACTCCGCTGGTGGAGGGTTTACTGGTCAACTCAAGTGGCTGAAGGCTTTTTATGTTACCTAGAGGTCACGGGCCTTCATAATCACATTAAAGAATTTCAGTAAGTAAAAAGTATATATATATGATTTAATTGTCGAGACTAACGAAATATTTCAATATTCTTATCTTAAAGAAGTTTTCAAAAAGATTAATAGTAATTCTTATGCCTATAAATATTTAGTAAAGCCACATTTTAACTTTGTATAGAATTACTAAGAAGTGTTATTTTTATTATGAATTAAAACACAAATGCTCCCGCCATAACGGAACTGCGCGCGTGAAACGGAACGCATCCAACAATCGCAGCAAAGCGTTTTTAAAAAAAGAATCGAAACTCCCGCCATTACCCGTCAACATTGAAATGTATTACGATGCATCTCATCCTCGCAGTTCGCGACCGATCACGTTCTGTGCATTATTTTGATGAATACGCATACCTGACCTGCCCTCTATTCTTAACGTGTATGGAAACAATAGTACAGCATTGCGCTAAAGTCGAGAATTGAAATGAAAGGAACTCCTTTGTTAGTGTGAGGTAACCTGCGCTTACATACTTACTTATATGATGTAAAACTGTTTCAAAGACTTCCCTGGTTGGATTGTTTTATCTATGCGTTAAAGGAATTCAGCGAAATAGTTAATTTAAATGCAGAGATAGTATGAAGATATGGGAGTATTAACTATAGTGTTGGTTACAAGAGTATCGATATTTACCTATTTCAAATTCATACTAGTAATTTATTCGTGGAATTCATTGGGCACATGGTGTTAAGTGAGAGAATCTCCAAAAGTCTTATAAAATAATTTGGGGGATTGGGTTATTTTTTGGTAATTATTTATTTATTCTTTATTGAATCACAATAAGATGTTACGGTACAAAGGGAGTGCTTAAGGCTAATACCATTCTCTACCAGCTAACCACATAAGACCAACCAGAAATACACGATAAGGGGTTTTTACTGTGTGGATATTACAATAAAAACATAAATAGGTAGGTACATACATAATTATTAATCGGTACGAATTTACGAATCCAAATTTAAAAAATATTCCGATCATTTTAATACTCCCAAAAGAATCATTGATCATCATAAAATCATAATTGACAACAATAAGTCACGTTATTTTTTAAATATTTTTTCATTTCTTCGTTCCATCCGTGATTATGACAGAACCTCTCAAAACAAAATGTTGCCATCGTTAAAAATCATCGTTTCAGCTTTAATTACACAAACTCTATGACATATAGCTACTGAGCCAACAATATTACTGCATTAAGAGATATATATATATTTGTCATCATAACTTTAATTAGAATCTTATAGCTCTGCTGAAATGGGATGCAAATAATATAGGTACTATATCTAGATATAAGATTCTGATTGAAGTTATGATGACAATGCCTATAGTAGCAGAGAATAAAACACGATCTTCTTCACTCCATAGTAATATAAGTAGGTAATTCTGTAGTAACAGAATTTTATTTTAAAATATTATGTAAAATTCAAATTAACAATTTCATAATGCAAATAAATAAAATCCCCAAGAAATAAAATAATACCGAATACACTGGCTCCATTTCCACAATTTAAAATATTACAAAACTGAATTACGAAATTAATCTTATCCTTTCTTCGCTTAAAAGAAATTTTCCATCCAAGATTTGGAAAATGGAAAATTGTAACAAAAAATAAATAAGTCTGTTCTATTCAGAGGCGAAACACAGAACACTTTTGTGTATACAAAATGATAAAAAGAAAATGGAAGGTCTGATTCATCCTGCCACTCGTTGGCAGCGGGATTCTATTCAGCAACAACTTATTAAATAAATTAACCGCAAGTTGGCAGAAAAGGGAAAACTAAGCGGTTCTCTCATTTACTCGCGGACAAAGCGGGTTCCTTAAAACCGGGCGCCATTCTGTTCCGCATTCAGTGTGGACTGTTACGAAGAAAGCCCGCAAAAATAATTGGAAAGTGACGGGAACAAGCCGGCGTTTAGTGATGTGTTGGCCAATATCGATAGTTTGCGACTAGGCCGAAAGACTGCGATAATATGCTTCATTGTGCTTAAACTAATACGTATTTATTATAGAATCCAAACGAGCCTTGTTTATTGGTAACGGTTTGTTTGAATTAAATATTTGTTAAATTTATTATTTTATTAACGCGAAGTATGTATTGTTTTCGTTTGTTTGTAATGTTTTGATTGTTTAATACTATTTTGATCACTACAGTTTCAATTTTATCATGATATAGATATTTGTTTAACACAAGGAATCATCAACTTAGGTAAATAAAATTAAACGTTATCATTATCGTGGTATTTGGTCACAGAAAAAAATAACAATGATAAAGATTAAAAAATACTCATGTGTATAAAACGCACACAGGATATAAAGACGTAAGATGATCGACAAAGTCTTACGTCTCAGCACATCCCTATAGCCTGAGGAACGGCCCACATTCCCGCCTTGCCTGTATTGTGTCCGCACGAGCCTTTATTACCCCCATAGAAAACTTTGAAAGCCCAGGCATTTGTGCGAAGCCTGAATGGAACTGACAAGCAGCCCGGTTTCAGCGATTTTGTTCCGGTTTCAGGATTCGCTGTAAACTGTTCTATAGAAACAGAATAGAAGTGGCTACATATTCTAAATTCAAATACCATTATTTCAATTAGGATAATGTTAACAATAAATAGTGATAGAGTAATAGACAGATATCAATTATTTGGATCGGTAACTATAACATATTCTGAATCCAGAAGTAAAGCAACAAATTATTTAAAAGAATCCATAATTTAAGAAATAAGAAAGATGGACAATAAAAATAAAAAAGCTGGGTAAAGTTCCGGAGTCCAACAACCAAAACCGGGTAATCCAAGACAGTCGCGCCCAAAACAAACCGTTTATATTATCTACCGGTTTCAGAGTTCTTTTCACCTGGGTACCGGTACCACCTATTCAAGCGGGTCTATTCGTCGCGGGTTTTGTATCGGTAAATGAGTTTCGTTTGTGGAAAGGTTAATTCGCTTTTCAATTGGATTTGTTAGCCCCTTGACGTGAAAAGCTTTGGATTGCGACCGCCTTCGTCATTACTATGTACTTATTGATAAATAATTTGTGTTGTTATTATATGTTTCTTGTCTTTTCTTTCAATTTCTTTCCTCTCTCTCTGTTTTTCTTTTTGTCTATATAGCTATTCTTGACCATACCGTAGACAATTATTTAGTTTATAATAACGTAACTAATAAAGTAACGTCAGTATCTTATTAATCCAAAGGTCGCTAAATATATAGCGATCACAACTCCATCTCATATTTCAGTAATTCTCCACGAGCTACTGCTGACCTACTGGTCGATGAGTCTGGGGTCCGTTGTGTCATTACTAACCTCGGTTGCTTGGACAATATACTGCTTGCCTACCTTGTCTTCCTCCCGCTTGCAGATGTATCAGAATCCATCCTACCTCAAATCTATCACTTCTTTTAGGTGGTAACGCGTTGGTTTTTTCAATACCCCTGGCTGGCAGTCATCTTTTAACATCAATGGTTCTTTAATGACCATATTTTTCACTTCTTCATAATCAAGTCGTTACACTGAATAATTTGTATAACTAGGTACCAGTACTACACTTGTATTTTAAAGATTCCCTTAAGTAAATGTGAAAATTAAAATAAGACACGACGCAAACAGTTGTATAATGTAAATAAAATGTATTTTAACGTTAATTAACGCTTCACAAACAAGAATAATAAGAATAACCGTTAAATTAGTTATGGCGTCGCTATCTACTCAACGCAACGGTTCACAATTTTCCTTACAAAACTTTTCCTGACTCCTTCGTGTAACTAAGCGTACACTATTTAATTATGAAACACCCCCTCCTGCCCCTTCGCCTTCACAAAGGGACTAAAAATATGATTTTCTCAAAGGTCTCTCTCTCAGACAGTTGTGTTGAAACATCTGTTATATTATTTTATATAATGTAGTTTATTTTAGAATGTGACCATAAATTCTGATACGAATCCAAAGCAAATCACCAGGTTTATCCAGGGTCGATTCATCGCATCACATTAGTGTCACATAAAAGGAATATCGGGTTTTTAGATTAGTATTAACATTGCAAAGCAACAACGTTTTCCTATCCTACATTGATGTGTGTTAACAATAAAACTACTTTCATAGCACTAGTGTCAATGTCAGGGAAAGATAGGCACCATTTATTGTCTAATGGTTTCAGTTCAGACATAATCTTCTTGTTGACTGCACCACACGACTTCACCTTTGTCGCATGGTAGCGACTTGGCTTAATGGCTGCATTATCTGGCCGCTATTAAGGCCTGATTACGGTGTGTCGCGTATATTTTATAGCATATCGACAATATATGACCCTTTGTTGATGGCATTTAAAACGTTGTTGTCTTTTGCTATCAAAGTGTTGCTTGCAATATGTATGAATAATTATTTATTTCATTGCGTGGCCGTAACTGACAGTTAGAATTTTAGGTTTCTTTTCAAAGGCCACCTCCTCGCTTTCTTTATTACTAAGGGTCATAACTCCCTATTTTGGAATTATATCAATCGATGCCTATGCATACTGAATGTACATAACGTTCTATGTATTAACGCAGTCGATCTCATGCCAATATATACTTCTTGCCTGTTCGTTGACTTATCAGCTTGCTCGTTTTCAATGTAATATTGTAGGTGAGGTAATATGTAGGTGAGGTAGTATGTGTTTATTTTCAATCAATCTATAACTATAAAGAGTCCTGTCTAGATATTATTTTTCTAGTAAGGCACATCTGGGTTTCCCGAAGCGAAGCGCCTACCTACCACTACTATCAATGCTTCAAGAACAATACCTAATTATAAACTGCAATGTTTTCTAACACTTAAACAAGTGGTATCAGGTATATCCGTACATAATTATCATGTCAAAGTGTGAATAAGCATGCTTGAATAAACTGGGAATTGAACAAGTTAATTCAACCATCGTCATTCGCTAAGATACAATCTACACGACACGATATTAACGATAAATATGTTTCACGCCTCGTTGCCACTTAATATAGTACGTACTTAATACAGTGTAAGTTCACGCATATCTAAATACTCGGCAATAAGACTTATATATGTGACGCAGATATACACGCCATAATTAATATTTCCGAAACCATACTTATTTATCCCCATCTTTTAGTCATGTTCCTTCCCATTCTCATTCTCTCATCCGTTCTGGAGCGGTATGTCATTGATAAGCCAAGTGTAATCACTTGTCTTCGACCCATAAGGGCCACTACTGACCACGGCTCTGTCGTTGTAATTAAGGAGGCCTAGATCATACTACTTTTACACAGTTGCTACTATTACCACGGAGACAGGAAATGGATTGTCCGTTCCAGAATTACTTTCAGCTGTGACCACGATCTTCAGTAATGAAGAAGACCAGAGAGAGAGAGCATACTCCACTTTTAAATTTTTCCAGATTACTTAATAATGGCACAAGCCGCTGGGATATTTGTCTCTTAAATCTGTGTGTTATTTATATTGATAAGACACTTTTATAAGTTTTATGTTAATTTATCTATTCACCTATGTTTTCATGCCTCTGTATTGCCTGTACTGTATGTAACCCTAATAAGTATTTTTTCTCCTTCTTTTTTCAAATTTAAAACATTTCGTAAACTCACAGGTGTTACCCAAAGTCAAGACGCTTTGAATATTTAATTTAAATAATTATATGCAAGTTAATCGTGAATCTCGATATGTCGATTGACAGCACTATTAAGTCCAAACCGTTCAGTCACTGATTGAAAGACCGACCATAGATCATTCACTCATTCACTCAATATTTGCGTATTTGAACCGACCACTTACATGTTCTACAGAAATTAAAAGCACGACTCAAAGATTATCTTAACTAGAATTTTAATGTACTTCGAACGAAGCGAGCTATTACCAATAGTGATGTAACACTGGTAAAAATAACTTTGTTAGCATTTTGTGTGATCGTGCTGGTTTATGTTAAATAAATTTATCATAAATCCTACTATTATGTGTTATACAGTTGGTGTAATTAATAAAATAAATTACACAAAATTACTTGCGTGTGTAAACGTAGCAAAAACTCTGTAACATGCGCACAAATCTTATTTATTGCTGCAATTAAAGCATTATAATATTTTAGAGGACCTTGGAAACGTTTAGATCAAATAGTCATTTATTTAAAATTTTAATTGCGTAAAACTTTTTGTGCTGAATTGTCACAGATAATATCGATAAGTATTGCACGGCACTAAAGACTAGGAACGCATAAAATGTAGGATTTTAGGAGCGAAATTGAGAAATTTGACGACCGTTTTATATGCTCACAAACCAGTTAAAAGAAAATGTTATACCAAATACCTGCCTAGCTTCAAGCGATTAATAGGCCACTACTGAGGACGGGTTTGACTGAGGAGCCACTGCTTGGTTTTCATCGACGGAGCCTCCTCTCAGTCTGGCCTCTCAGTCTGCCCGCGTGAAGCTATGAGAGCCGCTAGAGCCTACAGCAACAATCTTTCGAAAAAAAACACACTGCTCCAATGCGGATTAGGTTTTTTTTTAAATTACGTCAGTGTTTCTGGTGGGGTTATTTTCTCACAAATGATCGGCTGTATATCTACGGCCACAGATCACATTGCAGCCGCATCTTTAAACTTATAGTTTAAACTTAAAATTAAACGAGCTTAACGCCGTAAGGCTTTCAAACTTAGAGCAATAATTCCGCTACAAATTACTTGAATCACTACTGGCATACAGGAGTCAGTAGCCAACCCAAACACTGGAAGTGTTACAGCCTCCGACACACCCAGGTCCGACGGTTAGACCTAGGTAGGACTCCGAAGTACGAAGGCGGTCGAGAAATGTTTGCCGCCAGCGGTCCCCCACATCCCGACCGCTATCATCCGCCGATCACGTACGACCGATACGAACCGGGCTATGAGCCAAAAACCTACCCATTCCAATATTTATATTTCGATCCGTCCTCTGATTCGCCATTAAACTTCGCTATTGTTACCAAGATTAATATACCCGGATAAGCGCCATACAGACATGCGCAGAAAACTGTTAACACGAATAACAGACGAATGAAAGGAAATCTCGACCACAAAGCCATACCCATTTCCACGGAGCATTGTGCCAGAACGCAACAGAACGATGCCTCTGTCCCGCTCTCACAAAGACGCCGGCGAACGATGCGCAAAAGAGATAGGCATCGCACAATAGACAATTGTTATCCCCACCTATTCTTCGCACTGCCCTAGTGAAATCTATTCCCGCGAATTTGAAAGGTGATAGTATGGGAATGGGTGGCATAAGGTCGGTAATGGCTTGCAGCTGGAACTAGAGTAACGCAGCCAATAATTTGATTCGGCCTTTATCATTGGGAAAACAATGGGCTGTGTTGGTAGGTGTTCACTTTGGAAATGGAGATCGGTTGGAAACGGTAGGCGTGTTATGAAAATCGTGAGATTATTATAGGTCTATATGGAACTTTAGTTCTATTTATGTCTATAATACCTACCTATCTCCGCGGGCAATTCGCTAGCAGATGATATTAAAAAACAATACCATTTACATCCATAAAGCTAAAAATAGGTAAATGTGGTTAGACATGATAACAATGGCAACCCAAAGAAAAGACAGTTAATTTAAGTTTAGATAGATATTGAATTTTCCATTTAGTTTATTAATCATTTATTTTTGCTTATTTTTAATACAATAATTTCGTGTAGCTACTTGTAAAGTTTATTTAAAAGGCTTATTAATGATATTATCATTATTATACCGTCGCGGATGTTGTTAAATTTTTAAATGTAAACGGGTACTCACGATTTCATTATAATTGAATATTAATTATAGTTTAATCTTAAATAATATTATTCATTTAGAACAGTATTATGTGGTATATAAAAAATACTGTCTATTTTACGAATATACACAATTGTGTTTGGTCTACGACTGTTAAAAGTTTGTAGACAAATAAATATATTAATTCCATGACCCAGCTATTGCAGTCTCGCTGTGACAATGATGCTGGGATTCGAAACATTGGAATAAATAAATCGGGAGTAGGTACCTACATTTAATTTAGATTGACTTGATTTTTGCCAGTTGCTATATCTATTTATTATGGTAACGGGAAAAATAGTGATGTGTGCAACATTGTAATAGTGAGCGATTTGGGATTATAGGATTCCATGCATTAGACTCCAATGAAGTTGAATCATTGACCGATCATTGATTGAATCATTGAATGAAGTTGAAGTGGATCAATCCAATGAGTTCAAGGTTGAATTTGAACTCGGCCATTGGTTTTAGTGTTGTTTATTTATTTATTTATTTAAACTTTATCGGGCCATATACAAATGTAACATCAAAAGGCGGGGTTAATGTTAAAAGCATTCTCTGCCAGTCAACCTTTGGGCAGTAGGAGATCAACGAAAGCGGTCTACAAAACGTAAAAAAATAATACAAAATATAAGTTACAACAACGTTGTTATAAAAATATATTTTTTTGCTAGCCCGGTTCCTATCAGTATATCGGTTAGCAACAACAGGTTGAGGTGTTACTAACGCGTTGCTTGCAGGTAGGCATTAACCGACGACCAACCCCCGCACGCACAGGGAAGGCAAAGAAAGGACGCAGCATCGCCGAAGCATCTGTAATTAATAACTGACCCCAGACACACCAACAACATACCGAGATGGGTGACAGAAAGACGGGGAGAAAAGGAGAACTGTCTCTCGAGCCCCCAGTAGGTATACGACGAATCGTTTCGCAGCTAACTTAAGCAAGAGGGTGGTAGTTAGCTAGACAGGCTGCTGAAACAGATCCTTACGCGAAGCCCTAACCACAAGCAGCTGACTTCTATCACCTATTTCAGCACCATGCATGGAATTCGGGTTGGTATCCTAGGCCGCTCTATTACGGCATAAACACGATACTCATTCGTAATAAACTCCAAGAGAGTGATGTAATCGGGCACATCACAAAATGTGACACCCAGCTGCCCAGAAGTTTCTTTCGCTATCTACCAATTATCTACAATAGGTAGATATACAATAGCTATTATAGATTATAGAATCTTACTGCATACTAATATTATCTATAAATGCGAAAGTATGTGAGGATGGATGGGAGTTACTCATTCACGCAAAAATGATCGAACGGATCAAAAGAAAATTTGGCACAGCGATAGAATAATCTAGAAAAATCCAGACTATACTTTTTATCAACATACGCATAAAATACGCTGGCGAAACCACGGCTGGAAGCTTGTATCTCAATAACAAAAGAATATAGATGAATTTACCACCATGCATTGCATCTAGTAGATAATGTGGATTGAACGTAGAGTAACGAAGAGTAACAGAGAAAGTTTGTTTAATCATAATTATCATGAAACACCCTACTCTATGTCATTCCCGTCAACCATATCATCCTATACAAGTTACATAGTAATTGGATTTGTTTAAAATATCCACCTCACGCCCATAAATAGCGCAACGTAATTAAAAACTAACGTTTTTTCTTTTTCTTTCATTTTTAACAGATATTAAAATTAAACGTATCTTGTGCCTTCATAGGCAGTAGTAGTTTTTTAAACGTCAAACGGTTTTAAATCAAAAAATGTCGCATGTCCGAGTCATACAAGTTTCTTTCACAACTAATTGGTGTGATACTCTAGCCTCTGAGAGCCGGGAACATATTTTTTTCACGTACGAGCGCATTTAAAAGGCGAGACTTGTTGACATGTGATTTAGTCGCGTTTTAATGTAAACGACAAGTTTTGGTTTATAGAGCCGTTGGAGATATCGTTTACATATTACTGGAAAAATATAATTTAGTAACTAGCGCAATGAAACGCTCGTAGCGCGGCGGCTTGTGTCACCGTGTGTTATCGTGAGATACTCGTAGTATGCGTTACGCTAAGTCTGAGGCCTACCTGAGGGCTTAAAAACTTCCGACACTTGGGTTAGAAACTAATCTTTTAAGACTATAAATAAATAAATATAATATTTACTGTCAAACTCCCGGTTTAGTAAGATTTTCACATGTACGATCTTAGTAGGTACGACAAAACGCTATGTGAATTATGTCTCTGCGCCATTTTGATGCTGCGTTATCGTATAGTAAGTGGTACGTGTAATAATAAAGTTAGTAGATAGTTTAAGTAATTATAGATGTCGACAAGCATATCTATCAGGTACACACATCATTAAAATCTACAAAAGAAAAGTCCGTACCGTCAAAAACAAAGATAAAAATGCCCACCCTGTTAATTTATTTGTCTTTAATTTTTAAAAACAGTACACGGGAGCCGTCCAATGAGACACATCCCTCGACTGATTGTCAATTAGCGACATCAAACGGGCTTTTTGCGAATTAAGCGCTCGCTTGTGTTCATTTTTTGTCCGGCTACCGACGAGTACGGACGCTTCATGCGTTTTTCCGTTTCGATGTTTCATTTTCATATTTCCGTTTGTCTGGTCGCCAGGGGGAGGTTACAATGTGGGGTGTTTGATGTAGTTATCAACGCACTCTCCCCATTTATATTCTGATTAATTTGAATGAGTGCCCTCGCAGAGATTCAAGTATTTTTGTTTTTGCAATCGGATATCGTCCACCTTCTTTGAGTCAAATGATTCCCATCGTGAGTTATTTTAAAAGGTTTATTAATGTTGTCAGTGCTCATTAAAGTCGTCTGGTTTCATATAAATATAATTTATTGCAGTAAATGTTGGTGTTATATAATAATAATATATTCTCTTTCATCAAATAATGAAACCACAAATTACATATGGATAGCATAAAATACAATGCACGCGTATCATTCATCATTCGATCATATAGAACGAATGAATTTATAAAAGGGACTACCGTGCGAGATTTTCCTTACATAACCTATGCTTTTGAAATTACAGCCTACACATAATCCGCACAACCAATCGAAACGTACCTGAACCTAAACAAACCTGTCTGGCTGGAGAAAACAACGAATACCGATTGAAAAAAAAAATCCAGCTAGTATCGAACGCCTATTTCGAATGGATCCGGAGCGGAGTCAACAAAGGGACGTTCTGTATTTGAAAAAAGCGCGCGAATGCGAACGTGAGGCCGCCATTAGCCGTTCCCATTTGCAGCGCATCTATAGCTGCCTCTTCAATCTGTCAGGGATGTTGTGGGGTTTGTTATCGTAACCGAAGCAAACTAACCTGAAAGGAATATCCGAAACTCAAATAAATGTGTCAGATTTATTTCGTTGATTTTGGCACGGACATGAAACATGAATGGATTGAACAAACAATTTTATCAGCCATTTTGAATAAAGAATACTTAGTGCCGCCATCATTTATTTTAAAAGTTTTCAGATAATTGTTCTTTTCTATATATAAACAAGTAAATACCCAATTACAAAGATATAATGTAGACAAATTACACTTTACAATACAATAACACCTTATTGTATAAAGATACATAATATATAGCTTAGATCAGTGTTTTTCAATCTTTTTGATTTCACGACCCCTTTACAGGTTGAAAAATTCTGGCGACCCCCTTGTGTCATAGAAAGACAGAGAAATTATAAAATTTCATTA
>DWKC01000556.1:0-12296 GCA_018249195.1 Racta chiria
TCTATTTAAGTATGTATTTAAAAATATATATGTATGTTTATCAGTTGTCTGATCACCATAGTACAAGTTAATGCTTAATTTGCGGTCAGATCGCCGTGTGTGAGTTGTCCTAAGATATTTATTTATTATTATTATTATTTAAATCTCGTGTCAAAAGCACTTTTAAGGCGAAAGATTCTTAGAAATGGATGATTACTTAAAAGTTTAAAATGCTTGCTATCTGTAACTGTTGGTAAGAAAAAACTCTGTGGTGAAAAAAGTTCTTGTCGCTTCTTCTTCTAAGAACTGTTAGGGTTTTGTTGAAGCGATGGCACTACGCCATGACTTTCGAAATGTGTTTGTAAAAGCCAACTTCGGATATATAAATTTATGATTTTGATTTAAGACAAATGGGAACCGATTCTGAAAGCATTTTTGCTGCTTTTAGGGTTCTGAATCCCGCGGAATGCCAACGGGACCAGATGTCCGTCCGTCTGACTGTCCCAGTCCTATGTTTTAAACCGTAATATGTGAAATTCCCGTATTTACAGAATGGGTACATTAAGTATTCTTGGCCGTTCCAATTTGGTCAAAAGTTATGTTATACATAGTATAATTGAGCCAATATTATTGAAATCTAGCCTCTCAAGGGACCTCTAGTGATAAAAAGTTAATAACTGTTCCCGTGTTTCCAAAGGCATGTAAAGTCGTCGATGCCTGTTTGTTACCGTCAGATGGTGTACGCTAGTCTTGTCGAGGCCTTAGTAACTTTTGACACTAATCACTCCACCAATCCGCAATCCTGCAGCGTGGTGGAGTGTTCTCTAGGTCTCTTCAGTTGGGAGGAGGGACCCACGCTCAGTAGTGGGCTTGTAATTGGTTGAACCATAATCAAGCCGGCCGGCCAGCCTCTTTCTCAGGTGTATACCAGAATAATAAATGACTCAGAAGGGTTATTTCAACGGTTCTCGGTATCAATTTCTGTTACAAATAGCAAATGAATACTTCACCTTTGCGGTTAGAATGTAACACACCCACTTGTTTTTTATACCCAGCTACCATCGTGTCAGATGTCTTCAAGGATACGGCATTCATCCACGTGCACGCTGAAATAGCTTGTTATTATTAGTAATTATAAAACCATCTAGCCATTCTGCGTTTTATATTCTATAAATAGATTCGATATTATTTTTCCGGCTCGTTTTTCGTTTTCGTTGAATTGGTTCTGTTATCTTATCTTGCTAAAAATGTAGCTAGACATTCGCCACGTAACCAAAATCGTAGGAATATTATAGTGACCAACTGCGTTATCATTTTGACAACTCAACATTTTTAGAGTATATATTTATTAGCTGTATAATTATTAACATAGAGTACTGTGTTAATTATTTACGAAGTTAGAACTTCGGCTGCGAAAAGTATTTCATGGCCATGTGTGAGTTGTCCTAAGATATGTATATTTATTTATGGTTAATTAAGTGCCTAACCTTCAAAGTTTCAACCGTATTGCACAGGATGAATTTTCATAAATCTTTAGAAATACCGTACACCTTGAATGAAAACAAAGATGAATGTTTCTAGGATCAGTGGTTTAGGCTGTGCGTTGTGTGTCAGTCAGTTACCGGTACAATTATTTATTTAAGGCGAGCATTACTTGCCTACGTGTAATTGCATTATTTGATGCTCAAGGATTTGTTTCTAATTAACTCGCTTATCTTTGCATTCATATATCCTAGTCGTTTCCGAAATTGCGTAATAATTTAGTTTAGTTTAACAATAAATTAGATGATTCCTTTTAAGGCAACCAGCGCAATGTAGGGAGTACATGGAGTAAAATGTCGTTAATCTGTTGAGCGTAGCTAGGGTGGGCATCCAGGGGTTCATGGCTCCCATGACCCCACCCCTGGGCTAGGTAAAACAAATTTACACACAAAAGCACAAAACCAGTACATCCTACCCTAAGCTCTTCAGGACCCCCTGAAGTGAAGGCTGGATCCGCCCCTGGTGTGGGCCCCGAATACCGGCCACTCCTCTAATATCAGCCTTTCCGGCTTCATTTCTTGTTATTATGGTGCAAATAATACATATTAAAATATATATATAAAAAAGCAAATATTTTTCTTTTAAGATATGATATCACTGGCATTTATACGTCGGCGTTTGATTGAAGTATGGAGCAGATAGTTGGATGTTCGCCATTTTGATAGAAAATCGACAAGTTTCAGAACTCCCGCAAAATAACATGTTTTACACCCTTTTCCAGGTTTTCTATTAGTGTTTGTGTTATAATCGATAACGATAAAGTATTGCATCAATCTTACTCATATTATAAATGCGAAAGGTGAGGCTGGATGGATGCATAGATGGGTGTTCGTGACTCCTTCACGCAAAAAATACTAAACGGATCCGAATGAAATTTGGTACAGAGATAGATTATAGTCTGGAATAACGCTTAAGCTACTTCTTATCGACATACCACGTGGACGTAGCCGCGGGTTGGCGCTTGTTTCTTAATAAAAAAAAGCTTTAGTCTTTCTTAACAACAGGAATGAATGCAACTAGAAATATCAAATGTAGGAGTAGGTCAATTCCATCCACCCTGGCAGGAATTAGATTTAGTGGAACCTCTTAACAGCCTCTGCAATTAATTAGGGACGCTACAAATATATATTTGTTGATATCTCCAATTTAATATTTCTTCGTTCAGCTTTAGCATCGTAACACCGTTTAGCCTGCCGGAGAATAAAATAACATATGAAAATGACGCACTATTTATTGTTCCTTGTATACTAAACTTAAATATGTAACATAAACGACAACCCTACGGTAGGCTGATAGTCGGCACACAAGAGGGTAGTATTAGATAACAGCTGTTAATGGATCTAGAAGTTCGTTTTATGTTTTTTAATATTTAAAAAATAGTGGTGTTTTAATTATATTTCTATCCTAGTAACATAATCAGTTTAAAAAGTAGATTTCAACGTTTATAATGAAACAGTATGATTTTTCAAACATGAAATTAGTATTGAAAGTGTGACATTCGGGGCGACCACCGTACTGAAAGGTTTTATTTGAAATTTGTTATAAATATCCCACTATTAAAAAGAGTTTGTTCCCATTTAGTAAAAAGAAACTCCCAAGAACATTTACTCAAAGCGATAACATACTTAAATATTGAAACATAGGTCTTAAGAAGCTTAAATTAAAAATAAAATATAATTACATTTTATATATATATATAAAAATCCTAATAT
The DNA here is from genome assembly GCA_018249195.1 of Racta chiria. NCBI lineage: Eukaryota > Metazoa > Arthropoda > Insecta > Lepidoptera > Hesperiidae > Racta > Racta chiria. The sequence continues at coordinate 3,234 of DWKC01000556.1, forward strand.
AAACTATAGCTAATCATCTAAAAATTATTATCCCACTATTATGATTTTCTTCACATTTCCAACATGCTCCCATTCAGCTGATAGTAGAGGTACCTGCATGACGTTAGGAAAAATGATCAGTTTAATATTTCGCAATCGAATCCCTAAATAAGACGGTGTACTGCCTCCCCTCCGCCTAGCTGTCCTCATTACTTACTAAGGGTCCTGATTCCCTGTTGTGGAGTTATATATCTTCGCCGTATTATTCTTTCGCCGTTTCTTCTCTTTATTATAGCACCATTCCGAAACTGTGGTACATTCTAAATATTTGACGTGCATAAGTCTATAGATAATACCTAAGTAGGTACATGAAATAAACTATATTGATTTGATTTATATAAATCTTGTAATTTATATAAACCTTAAACTTTCCTATTAGCGAACAATCAGATACCTACAATATATGTGTATGTTGCATCTGTCCTAAATCTATGCCAATATTATACTGCGCTGTGCTTGAAGTCACGTGTACTCAATACCTACTATGAAATTCTGTGGTATTGTGGTAACTGGTAACGCCATATCGGGTGACGTCTGGGGGGCTTGGTGCGGCCCGCCAATCACAGGCTGCCACAGTCGAGCGCGTCACTGAAGGACAAATACTGATTATACAATACAAACATGAGCCAAAATGTTTTCATTAGGTGAGGAATAGACGGAAAATACGTTGAGTATGGAAATAAGATTTTCCATACTGCGATGGTGTATAACAATACGTAAATTATGTGTTAGTAATCGGAAAAATAATAGGTTGAAGCGAGTTACTTAATGAAAGGATTTTTAATACCTAACTATGTACAACTATATTACTATATAGGGATTTAATGAGAGAAATACAATAGGCACAACAATAATTGTATTAGCACGGACGTGGGTATATAACGGGAAACATTTGACTACATAAAATAGATCCGCTACCGGGTATGCATGTGTAAAAATAATGTTTCATTCAAAGGAGTTTTTTATTACATTTTGTTGAAACAAAATACTTAAGTAATCCAATACATTAGATTTTAAATTTAATAACAATTTAATGTGATTAAATACCAGATATCAAGAAGATAATACCGGAGCAATTGACGCAATATCGTTCTGTTGTTACTGGCAGCAATACGTGACGGAATTAGACGCACGCGCTCACCCGCGCCGCCGTGTGCGTGCGCCACACCTCCACACACACACCGACATCGACTTTCTATCCATGACGTCATTGACCTCCACACGACTTTGCATCATTACCCCCCAATTCGCGTTTCCACGTATCTTCGTAACTAAGTAAATTTTCCTACAATGACTCAAGCTGTTGTTTTCCGACAACACCACGTATCATTGAAATTTCTTTATGATTTCTCTTGGATATAAGGTCCATCAACGATTTTCCTATCAAATATACCTCAGGTAAGGCAACCTACTTCCTAACTCTGTTATTAGCTCTGAAGTCTTTAACAATTGACAAATGATCGTCCGTAAATTAATAATATAGTTTAAGCAAAGTTAGGCTCTACCAATCCGCAGTGGAGCAGCGTTGAGTGAGCTCTAGACCTCCCCAGTTACGAGATCGACCCATGCTCAGTAAGCCAGTGTGGTCTTTAAGACGTTTTTCCGAAAACAAACCTAGATTTTTTTATTAATTTTTCGACTTCAATATATAAAAGTATTTTTCTTTAGCCTGAACGGCTGACGAAAAAGCATACGGACCACCTGATGGTAAGTGGTCACCGTCGCCTGAGGACACAAGCAACACCAGGGGAATCGCCAATGTAGCACTGGCTTAAAGGAGAGCTCTTTTTACACCTGTTTTGAAGAACCCCATGTCATTATTAGCAAGAATCTAATTTCAACTAAATTTCCATCGTTATCCAATATCCCGGAGCGGGTATAAGTTATCTCTGATATAGTCATGTCCACGGGCGATGGTGACAGTTGATAATCGTAGTCTGTATCGACTTTTAACATTAAAATGCAATTTGAATCTTCGATTTCATCATCTTTCTTTCATGATTGCCGCGTTAATGAACATGTTATGTAATACAGTAAATGAACTACAAGACGACACGAGTATATTTTTCAGATACAGGTATAATATTTCATCGTCTTTTAAAAAAAATAATCAAACAAAGTACATTTATTCGAGTGACATTATTTTGTAACTGGTATTTCCACATCCGCAATCACCGTGTCTCACAAATACATCGCCGTTGTCTATCGGTTGGGAGCATTGACAAGTTTTGAGTTATCTGTGTTACATACGTCAAGGGATCTGTTTAGTTATATCTCGACACTATCTCTTTACTCAACCCATTCCAAATACCTTATGATTTTAGGCCACCTAGGACTAAATAAATTATTAATTAATGAAATAATGTATGTAACACAATAATTAATTAGGTAATTATTAAAAAAGAATAAATAAGGTATAATAATAATATGTATTACTAACTGGCGCACTCAGTCAGTATTGGCTACTTAAATCGCTCATTGTCACAGAACTTGTACCATCTCGGTAGTAAGGGCTCTAACTACGGTAGAACAGTATTATTATTTAACACTATATAACTCGGCAAACGTCGTTCTGTCATAGGACGGATAATTTATAGAAATTATCAACTTTTCTCTGCGATCCCGCGGGAATACAACGGTTGTCTTTGATAAAAATTAGCCTATGTTTCTGAGGACTAATACCTATATAACATAAGAAGTTTTGTCAAAATCCATTCAGTAGTTTTTGTGTAAAAGGCGTACAACTGACAGACAGAAAGCCAGACAGACAAACACATATTTAAAATCATAAAAAACATATTTTAGGCTTCTGTTACACAAAGTAAGATGAAGATCGAAGTATTTTTTAGTTTGTTTTTAAAGTTCCTACAGGGCCCGCCCGCCGGCGACCCTTTACAGTTTACAGTTACATTATGATCTATAGGTACATCATTGCAATCGCTACGTCAAAATAAGTGCCTAAATCATTATCCTCGCGCTCAAATTAGCTACCTACCTATCATTATTTTTAAGGAAAACATTGTTGTAAATTAAAATAGAATAAGATTATTTTTAATTCACGCAATAGTAATTTAAGTAATTAATGAAGTATCGTTTCAAACCAATACCTCTATATAGTATACCTCTTAGCTGTACCACATCAGTCTCAACGAGTAATTATAAAACTGACAATATTGTTGCTATTAATGTAACTGCGTTGTTTTTATAAAATGAAGTATTTAAAACAATTGTCCTATTAGTGCCGGTAATTTACATTTCAAATTGTTGTTAAAATCAATATGTCAATTGGTATTATTTTAAAATAAATAAGTGAACGGGATAGTCGTAGATAATTGATAGGGCTAGGGTTGCCACAATAGATCGTTTAATTTAAGGATCTTAATATTCTCTGTTAAGATCTTAAAGCAGATTTTTCAAAAGTTTCTTACTAAAGTCAGTTTCTTATAATGAAAACTTCTAATAAAAAGATTCAATGACTAGCTTAAAGTAGGTAGATCTACTAAAAGTAACACAATATAAAATTGCGGTCTGTTTACCTATTAAATATAATTGCTGGGCCTAAAGCTCGGGCAGCAAGTTTAAATTTGGAACTCAAGTCTCATGTCCATTCCAATGTCAATTTACAACCCCCAAATTACCACAAAATAAGAAACCAAAACTAAAAGTACCAACTATGTAACAGTAGAATTGGATTCATTTATATATTTATCCTTTATTGAACCACAATAAATTATTACGGTACAAAGGGCGATTATTTTACGTGTAATAAATTAGCGCTTGACTAAGATGGTAAGTAGCGATGTAGTCTCCAGTAGTAATTTATATAATGTTGCCAGTGATAGCCTAATGGCTTGAACGTCCCAACGCTTGGAGATCCCGAGTTCAAATCCTGCTGCGCGCACCTCTAATTTTCAAACTTATTTGAAAGTTGGTTATCACTTGCTACGGTGAAGGAAAACTACGTGAGGAAACCTGCACTCCCGAGAGTTCTTATAAAGTCCTCCGAGGTGTGTGAAGTCTACCAATCCGCACTTGTCTAGCGTGGTGAACTATGGCCTGGATCCCTCACATTGTCAGTGGAGATTCGAGCCCAGTAGTGGGAGAGATAAGGCTTGCAAAGATAGGTATATAATCCTTTATGGTCTAAGTAATAAGTAATGAAATAGAATAAAAAAATACTTTGAAAGAAACCGTTTGTATAGTACGGTCACCTTTGAGGTTGGAAATAAAAAAAAATCTTTGGTCTTCAGTTCAAATCAAATTGTCCAAAAAATGTAAGTAACTTTTTGTGAGAGACAGAAAACTTTCCGCTATTTTTAGGTCAACGGACTTAAGGTAGTCGATGTCGTTCGAAGAGAAATCTCTTTTTTTTATCCCCATTATTTCTTAACTTTGAAATAATAATTTTGAATTAAAGTAATTTATTTTGTCTTCGGAAACGAACAGAACTAAGTTGGACAAAACACCAAATTAAAAATTACAAGACACTAAAATAGCATCCTTAAAAATAAATAAAATAACCCAAGAACAAACATTTATCTGTCAAATATTTATGAGGTAGAAAATCGAGTCCGGGATCTTTTGCTTCGCAGGCATCTAGGCCGTCCGAAATATGACTATTTTTAGGAAGTCCAGATAGAGCCTGCTGAACTTTACTAATAGTCACAAGTAAAATCGGGATGAAACTAGTTAGTGTAGTGGCCAGCGACCTCCGACTGGAGGAGGACTGACGGTTGGCGCCATCGCCTCGGCCGGTTTTAGTAAAACACATTACGACCATCGCCGGAATAAAACTACTTCATGGCAGTGTTTTTCAATATTTTTGAATATGTGACCCCTTCACAGGTTCAATAATTCTGGCGATCTCCTTAGGCCGTTGACAGACAAAAAAATATGTGTCTAGCGAAACTCTAAAATTCAGCCATTCGCCACTTTATATCTATGTGAACTGACGTTCTCTTCAATGGAGGACATTAAAACTAAAACAAGAATTCAATTCAACAAAACAAAAAATTCAATTGGAAACTGATTTAATTATTAACGTCTCAAAAATAATACAATTTAAAATTTATTTTAAAATTAACAAGCCCAAAAGGTGTAAGTCAAAATGTATTGTTTTGTATTATGGTAACCGATACCTAATACGCCTTGCACAAATAATACACTAAGAGAAGGTGGTATGTAGTCTGACTTCTGTATGTCTGTGTGAGTGTCTACTTATAAAAGTCCTACAAAAACAATAATTGGAGACATTGTCGTCGTCCGAAGTATAAAGCCAATTTGGCCATCGGCCAGCCAGGCCATTGACACAGCTATTAAGATGGCTATGGCTATTAAGATATCAAATGCCAATGTTTAAAATGAATTCAGTTCTACACACGTGCACGTGCTTGTCGACTTGTCGCTAAAACTATTGTTAAAGATTCACATATTTGCTTACAAAACGTTATCTTCGATCTGCAAACATGTCGCAAGAGTATCAAAGAGAGCAATGAGTATACATATAAAGAATGGGAAAGAGGATGACTGAAGGATGGGAAAAGGACAGACGAGCTATGCGTAAGTGTGTACGATATTGAGACATTTGTCCATCAACATGAAGGAGACGTGGAAAGCCTATTCGAAAGAAGGCGCCGAAGCGACAGCAGTCTAGATTGATATAATTGCTGGCGATCAACTGCGGAATTTTCCGACAGCGACCAAACAGACACATAACGCTTACATATTATAAATATTTATTGTATTTTGCAAATACAGGTACGCTGGTGCATCGTTAGTTAAAGATCTGCGCCATTGTTTATTCTAACTAGATGCAAAACAGATCCTGGTACTTTGATTAGTCACTTCACTATGAAAATGCACTTTAGTTATGGTGCATCTAAAGCGCTCTATTTGTGGATCAACGTTTCCAAAATGCGTGCGAGAAACGGATAATATTAAAACTCTATTTGTAGAAATACTAGACATGTCGTAAAAATTAATTTAACGATTACTTATAGCATACCTCCGCACGAAGATTCTCTGTGTTGTGGCTTTGAAAACACAAATAACACGTCACTAACACCCAAGAAAAAACAATTCTGTGTTAACATTTTTTTATGACTGACTCAGTAATAGATCCGAAACGTAACCTAACCCACTTCTAGACGACCTAGAGACTAGGTAGACTACACAATATAACACTACACACAACTAGGTAATATGCGAGGGGAAAAATGTGATAGCTGAAAATAATTATTGTAAAATTATGATATTAAGGAAACAAATATTTTCATAAAAATGGGCAATACTTTCTGTTATTTCGAAGGTACGGCAAAATGATAACACTGTATTAACAATTGATAGTAATAATTTCCTTACAAAAAGTAATGACATTTTATCGAAAACATCAATGTGAAATGAAAGCCAAGTTCAATATTGAATAAGGCGTCGTACTCGACTCCACCGACTGAAGAATCGAGATCTATATGGATGCCAAATTTAGTTTTCCCCACGGGATGTAATTCAAGTTCTAGAAAATCTTTTTTAAGCAAATGAGTCTATCCAACGATACCCCACACACAGATTAAAGAGAAAATTATTTTTAAGATTTTACTTTACCACTTTCTCCGCGTGATAAATATGTCAAATGGGTAGCTCTCTAGTACTAATAGTCTCTGTCCAGCCGTAGAAGAACGCGTGGACCAATGAATGGCAAATTTAACCATGCTAGCCGTGCCAGCGAGCCCTAACCATGGAACAGTAAAGAGCACGAACAACAAATTGCTCAGCGATGCGAGTATGAAGGTGCGCAGGAAGGCAGGAACCTGTAGCATATTATCATAAGTACAGTCCAGCAATAGTGAAAGTAACTAGTGCCACCACAAATCTAATCTAATCATATACTACACTATATTAATGGGCAGTAATGCGTTTCATTTTAATAGCAGATAAGGTACCTATAGGCACCTACACTGCTGTGTTGTGATTGTACGTGATGATAACTACACGTGAATTATTTGCCGACAAAGTCAACGATATTTTAGCAAATATTGATGTGATATACCGAATACATTGATGTACCAAACAATTTATTTGAAGAACTAGCTGTGCCCGCGTCTCCGATCGCACTGATAATGTAGAGACGGAATTCTTTAAATCGTCATGTCATTTTTATTTATGCACCGATTTCAATAATAAGTGACAATCAATCCTTAGCCCAATACATCAGTTAAAACAGCATTCAAATCGTATCAGCCGTTTCTGAGATTAGCGCGAACAAAGATAGCGCGGGCAAAAATTCTAGAAATGGTTGTTTTGGATTCTATTCCTTACTACAAACGCCCCCCCCCCCTAAGTTTCTTCTAGGTACAAACAGCGATCAGTTACAGATATATATGTAAGGATTACTGAATTCAAATTACGATCTAAAATCGGCACTCGTCTAGAACTTTCATCTTTGATGATGAAATGTATGATATTATAACTAGTGTGCGTAATAAAGATTAAAGTGGGTACACACACGCATACTAATGCAATTCACATTATTACTTTCTTGGTAGTAATATCCAGCACTAACCCGTTTCATTTTATGCAATGCCGCAATACGATACATTTCCCCGTATTGTACTAATAGGTAGGTATTTAAGCCCCCAAGAGTAACGTGACCATCTTTTGTGTCAAAAACGGGATGCCTGCGAAATTATGTTTGTAAATAATAAAAATAATGTAAATCTGTGGCTAATTTATAGAAGATTATCGTTAGTATTTCTTTATAATGAAATGAATTTTCTTGCCTCGAGCAATAGCCAGCTTGCTCCAAAACAACCTGCTGCAAAATTGGGACATTTTTGCTCTCACTGGGGATAGTAACTCAGACAGCTTGAAAGCAAGACAATCCTGCCTAAAGCGAGATGTGTGGTCACCTTATCCATGAACCATGTTAAGATTGGCTCCCCCGCTAGCACACAATTGCATCAATAATCATGAAAAAAAATGCCAAAAACCTAGATGACATGCTGAACTACTAAGGTATCGACTATCGTCTTATATTGTAGTTCCCCCGATATGCCTCCAATACCAGATTGATTTTGATCATTTTGAATCAGCCGTAGGGACTTATGAAGGTTTTATACTCACGGTATTGTGAGCATTTTTCGTTTCATCGAGTTCGAAGTAAGAACGATTCACTACAAAATTATAATTATAATGTACAATATAACAATTACAATAATTGCCCAATATATATCGAGCACGAGTAATTTGTACTGACCGCATATACAACATCCTGCAAGAAAAGTTATGTCACAGAGTACACTCTAGCCAGAGTCTAGAACATTCGCTCCAACAAAGAGTGTCACATTGCTTTCCCGCCAACTGAACTGGACAGCGCATTATCTGGTCACAAGTCTCGGGTTCCATTGTGTATACAGCCGATCTCTTACGTGTAATGTTTCATAAACATCTATTCAATACCTCATCCACTGTCAAATGGAAATTTACAACATACGGCTGTAATTTTTTATCACTTTACAACGTCCCTTCTGAGAAAGTATTGTAAAACTACAAACATCTTTCCAATATTTTAATATGTAGTATTAATAACTACTTCACGATTGCAAGAGAAGCAAAGGTATTTCTGAAGTATGTTAAAATTAGCATGAGAATTTTAAAACTAGTATCCGTGTATGTTCTCTGACTACCCTTGAACTTAGCTTTAATTTATTACAACCAATTAATGTAATAATATGTATAAATTAATCACAGTTTCTGTAACGAACCAAACACCAAATCGAGCTATAATTCTTATCTGTATAAAAACTATTATTGTTCCGAACTATTATTAACAATTCCTGTAACCAAAAGACATATAATATTCTTTTTAAAATCCTCCATTAATCTGCGTTGCAGTAGCGTGATGGAGTATGTACAGGCCTCCCCATGAGAAGAGACCTGTCCGTACCCTGTAGTGGGCGGTAATTCACACCAGACTACAATGCCTGACTACAATCCCACCTAATGTTACGTGCCAATGTAGTCTTAGAT
>DWKC01000557.1:0-12290 GCA_018249195.1 Racta chiria
ATTTTTCTTTCATTTTTATCACAATTCCACATAATGACAAAACTAAATACACTATCGATAACGCTTATCGACAATAATAATGCGCATCACTATGCCCGCCCATATGGCCCAAGCGAGGAGAGCAAAATACTCGCCTCACCGCTTCGACGTTTTAAGACGCAAACTGCATGGAGAAAAAAACTTATACTCATAAATGCTTTTGATTACGCATAAAGATTCATGCATCTAAATATTCATGGTATCAGTTTTTCAGACGCATATACGTACTCGTACTACGTGAGATGGGTTTTAAGCGAATACGACGTCGCCTAGTCCCACTGTTAGTGCTTAGGATGAAATAATTTGATTTTGACAAATACATTACCACATAAAGTAATTTAAAGAAGCATTTGACACTTCAATTTCTACTACTGCAGTTTCTGGTTCATTATACAGAGTTATTTATTACCAGAGTACTTTATTATATATAGAAATTTATTACTTACTAGTTGAGCCCGCGACTCCGTTCACGCGGAATTTGTATAGACGGAATTATTTTTATTTGTGCATAGATTTTTATTAAGATGATGACCCTTAATTGTCAATTAAAGCTTAGCCCAATGAGTGATAACGGCATTCAAATCAGATCAGCAGTTTCTGAGATTACCGCGAACAAAGGTACAGACAAACAGATAAGACAAATGGTCGTTTTGGATTCTATTCCTTACTACAAAACCCCCCCAATAAGTTTCTTCCTCATATCTTCTAGCCACAGACAGCGATCTGTTACAGATTTATTATATTTACGACATTCTCGTGTAAAAATGAAAACTATTAATAAAACACCGTTGATATTAAAATCTATTTATTTTATTTAGACCATTCGTCTCAGTAACTCGTTGACTTTATCTTCACGGTTGCCGAAGTCTCCTCCGTCGACGTAGTGAATGGTCTTCTTGCGCCAGCCGCCAGTCGGATTGTTCAGTTTGAAAGGCCACAGGAAATTACTGGCATACTGTAAATATAAAAAAATATATATTTCATAAGCCAATGTCACTTTCATCGAATCTTACGTCACTAACATACAAAAAGTGCTTGGAGCTAGTAGATACTTTCTTCCTAGGTCAACAACACATAGGTGATAGTTTTGGTGTATTTGGTTAATGGCATTCTACTGAGCCTGGTTCTTACATCATGGTGATAGCTTTGGTGTATTCGGTTAATAGCATTCTACTGAGCCTGGTTCTCACATCATAACTGGCGAGACAGAAGTTTTGGGGCCAACCCAAGTATCGGAAGTTTGTTTGCTACTAACGGTGACCCATCCTACCGACCTGTAAGGGAGTACCGAGGGGGAACGGTGTCAGCTGGAATCGGGAAATAAACCTATAGTTGACGAAAAAGTGTAAAAGAACTTTTTTTTACCGATTTTTTTATCAAAAAACTTACATAACGAGATCAACAATTGTAATGTTATGTTTTAGGTAGTTAACTGTAGAATTGAGCGGCATTCATAGAATTCATAGAATTGATTCATAGAATAACACTAATCCATACCTTGAATTTTTCACCGACAGTGAAGATCTCGTGAATAAGGTCCTCAACACAGATGATATCACTCTTGCCAAGTTTCTCCTCAATAATTGTGTTTGAGGTGATGGGGACTCGTTGACCCTTGACTTTCGCGAAACCGCGCTTGTAAATCAGCTGCAATAAATAAAGAAAATGTAAATTATATATTTATGTAGATATTTGTAACACACATTATTTTTTTGAGTCTACCACAATTTTACGCATTACTTTGAAAGAAAAGATAAAACACATGAACCAGATTTTCTCTAATTAATACCCACCTCACGCACGCTCTTTAAGTTAGGGTATCCCCATGTGATGTAAGGCTCAGCAATCCTCAGCATATTCACTGTAGCCTTATTAAGGCGGACGAACACACCATTGTTGATTTGACGCAGCCTAAACAGCTGGAGGACTTTGCGAACCTGGCAAATGTGTAAATTGAGGGTATTTAAAAATACAATCCAACTTTACTTAAATCTAGCAACCTATAAGCAATAAATATAAGTAACGGTTGTTATAAACATAAGCAATAAATATAAGTAAATATAATAACGGTTAGTAGTAATTTCCAAATTTAAATCAACCAAATATTATAAGCATATAATTAATTAACTGATCGCCGTCTGTACATGGAAGACATTTTAGTGAAACTATGTCAGTGGGGTTTTTACTAAAGAATAGATCGAATAGATCTCAAAACAATGCTTGTTTGCCAGCGAGTTTGTATTCACTAATCTCAGCAATCGCCGATTAGATTTGAGTGCAACTAAGTTTACTTAAACATTCACAAATAATTTCATTTTAAAAAATCCAATGAAGTAGACAAAATAGTAGTAAGGTAGAAAGAAATAGAAATAGGGCAGTAACGAGTATTGAAATACAAGTTAATTTCACTTAATCAACATTACACACCTTAAACACATTACTTATATTTCATTGATTTTAAATGTTGCTCTGGTATGCAGACCTACATGATCAAATCACAATTCAAATATAATTTTTAAGATATAATCAACGTACCTTAGGTGAAACCTGGTTGATACCGCGGATACGAATAACAAAGGCAAGCTTAGCCTCACCAGGCACATAATAATTGCCACGGTTACGTGCCTGAAAGATTGAGAATCAAAGTTATTCTTAAGTTTTAATATATTTGAAATAGTTATACAAAGGACATCAAGAAGAACCTAATGTAAACATCTGTAGGAGCCATGAATTCAGCAAACCCTTAGTTTTTTTACACACTCATATCTCCCCAATAGGATTCCGTGTCACAGGTGTCATACCCTAACACAATACCATGACCCAAGAGTAAATATATAATAATATAGTAAATATATAAAATATTTGTCACAAGATAATCAGCCGGGATCGAACCGGGTCCATTTGCTTCCCACGGTAAGGGCCCTAACAACAAGGCTACATGCCTTCTTTACAAACCCTTTGAGTTACATCATAGTATAGATTATCATTTGTAAATTATTATAGTAAAATCCTTTCAAAATACAACATCACATAAAACAGAATTAACAAATAAAACCTAAACTCACTTGTCTAGCTAGCCTGATCTCATCGCGTTCCCTGATGCGGTATTCCTTCACATACTGTTCAGCCCTCTTGAAGATGTCCTTGCGTTTTTTGACTGCTGCGGAACGCCTTTTGATAGTAACCTATCAATAAATTACTTGTGTAGTATATTTAAAGTCCATACATAAATTATTTAAACCAATATTAATTATCAGTATCAAAAAATTACAGCATCAATTTCTCAGATGAACTATGCCTTTTGATATGTGATCATCATTTAACTTTTTTATTTCAGATACAAAAGTTTTGTAAGTCCGACATGTCTGTGTTGCATTGAAACTACCAATGGAAATGGTTACAATCCACTTTTCTGGTGGAAAAATGTAATTCAATTGTGTGTTTGCTCTATTCGAAAAAATCTGTTCAGCTGTTTGAAGATGATCAGCTCTTTTTTAGGAGATAGATGGATGTGGGCTACTTTTTAGATATGCTTTGTGCCTTGGGTTAGTTAAATTCACCATTGAGATACTGCATATTGCATATCTTCGATTATGACATAAATAAATGTTTACATAACAGAACTCTAACCTGGGACCCCACACTATGAAACAAGCTTATTAATTCTAATGTACCTGCACACGGCGAGCACGCAGAGCCTCTCTCCGTTTGCGGTGCTTCAACACCGACTCTGGCACAGCAGGCAGCTTCTTGCTGTCTTCCTTACCCTTTACTACTTTCTTCGGGGCCGCAGCCTTCTTCTCTGTTACAGCCACCATTGTGCTGTAGACACAACAGGTAACTTGTAACAGATTGTTGATTAAAATTTCTGTAGCTGGGTATTGTTCTAAAAGAGATTGTTGAAGGCTGTATTCCCAAAAGCTCTTATTGAGCTATGTTACATGTGGCCTGACTCATTTGATGGTGGTTGCCAAGGCGTAATGTTAAGATGATCGGAATCACATCCTTGGGTTCTAGATCCCTGATTTTTCAGGCATGATTAGGTGTCCCCTAATGTGTTATTGAGCATTTGACTTTCCTCAGAGTGAATTTAAACATAAATACCCTAAACGGGAGATTATTAGATTATCAATCACCTAACAAAATAACTTAGTAAAATGTTGCGGGGCAACTTAAAGAGATTTGTGGTAGCGACATATATCATGGTGCACAAATTATTAAGCATTTAAAAGCAAAATGTGATTAAAAAATTACAAAAGGCAAACTTATGACGAACCATCTGACGTCAAATAATCACAATGTAGTTCAGTAAAATGAACAAAACATTATTTTCCTTTTATAAAAAACCAGGCATCATCGCACTATTCGATTTACTGTTTATGGAAAGTATTCTACTTTTTTGAGGTTATGTTAGAATGTGTCAAAACAGAAACAACTGTATGAAAAAATCTATTAACGTAATAAATTATTTAAAAGAACCATCAACATCAACGTTGTATTCAATTATAACAAATCGACATAAAATAAGAAAAACTAAATAAAATGAGAAGATCAAGAAATCATAACATGCATTTATACAGAGGTTAGGAACTTTTAAAAAACAAGCATATAACGTCGAAATTCGTATATTGCTAGTAAATTGGATGATATTAAATTAAAATTACAATTCCAACAAAGGCGTATTGAAAAGGGTAAAACAAGAGAAAAAATACGTAGGGCAGTGATTAGAAGCGGTGTACACATCTACCATCCACTACTTAACCTGCACTTTGCACAAAACTCACAACTTTTATGTATAATTTAGCACCGCAACAACGTTTATGGTTTAAATATGTGTATTTTTATACAAAAAATATAATGATTTATTAAATATTTAACAACCTGCGGGATAAAACTCCACGCGGCACGTGTGTCAAATTAATGAAAGAAAGATAAAATCCATAGACTTCCGGTATTAGCCATGCAAATTTTTTATTATGGCAATTCTTTCATAAAATAGACTAAGAAATATAATTGAATTCCAATATCCAATAAAACGTTTTAATTTTTAATATACACATGAAAATTGTTTATAAGTTATAGACGTATTTCCTCAAAATCGGTGTCGTCCGATTTCTTTAATATAAGTCCATAACAGCGCGTTTATTAAAATTTTTTTGTTGCTATAGTAACCCGAAAAACTTTGATTGAGTGGTGATAAAACACTTTTATTTCGTTGTATCTATAAATAGTTTGTACATTTAATAATTAAACATGGCAGAGAAAGAACCGCTACTAAGTGCCCTTAACGTTGGAGAGTTGGACATATTTGTAGAAAGTATGGTCCCTAGCCGCATTGACTGTATCGGAAATCAAGCGTAAGTTTATAAATACGGAAATTCACCCGAAATTTTCAGCAAAACAGTAGAATTTTAAAATAAAGGTATATTATAAAGCATTTGGGGGACTAAAGTGAAATGGTGTCTATATTTCCACATTGCTGACCCGATGACTGTCTGGACCGTGTTTGCTCGATGATCCCTCTCGGCCATGTGGTAAGGTAGCGATGAATCGATGACCACCACTAGCGTCTTGTGTGCGCGTATCGTAGCATTAAGTCTGCTTCATAAAATAGGAATAAGTTTATGGTATAAGGTTTATGGATTTATCTGGGAGGTACATAATATGTGAGTTAGAAGGTACGACATAATTTGCACTCTCATACACAGAGTATATAAATACAACTGTTGAAATGTGTACGATTATGAAATCGTTGTTTTTCATCGATTAAATGATTGATCTCGATATATCGAGCTTGAGTTCTACTAAAAGTTTTAGAAATCTGGAAAAGTGTCATACAAACTTCCACCTATACGTAAATACTTATAATTTATTCTTTATTTTAAACCGTTTTTCAGTTGGGCTGACTGGCACATCCGTTTACAAAAAATAAATCAACAAGCAGTTTTGGAGGCTTCGTCAATGCAGGAAGAACTGACTAAAGAAACACTTATTTCTTGCGGAAAGGTTGGTAACCTTTAGTCTTTGCCTAGATTGCCTTTTACAAGCTTAAATAAAAAAAAAAGTTTTTTTCAGCTTCCTGTTTTGGTCTATGAAGCGATTTGTATTCAAGTTTGGCGCACGAAAATTTATCAGCAAATTTTAAAATTAGAACCTGCACCAACTTATACCTTTGGGATTTATACAGTAGTAAGTAATCATTGATACCATGGGTGTATCGAGGGGGAGACAGCTGCCCCCTCTCTCTAGTTAATGTAGGTACATTAATTATTAATTTTACATTAATTATTATTAATTTATTAGATAGATTAACTAGATATAATTAGTCAACTTGTTTTCTTTACATTCGAAAAGTTGACTAATTCAATAAATTACCCGCGTCGGTGTTCCCGTTCGATTATAATGTAAGTGTCTTCAAGACGAAGACTACATCGCTACTTACCATTTTTTACAAGTTAAAAAATAATTCAGTACTCGTTAATAATCTATGCGGACAGCTATCCAAATACTTTGCAATAAATGTATACCTTGTTATTTAGCTATTCGTTAGTTATTTATTTATATATTTATAGGTACATAAATAGTTTTCGAATACAAACATTTAGGATCGTTGGTCCCTCACTAGGATTCCCTGTATTATGAAAGACTTACACACCTTTCATAATACAGGGATAAAAGAAAAAGGTCGATGAAATATCATACGGGTGCTGGTAAGTGGTCATCGTTTTCTAAGGATACGGGCAACACCAGGAAATGGATAATGCAACGCCTGCCTAAGGAAAGTTAGTTGTAAACTTCGGCACGTTTGTTAGGTATTTCCAAGATTTTTTTTCATCTCGACTAATAACCTAATAAATACCCAAGATGTGGGGAAAGACAATGTCAGCGATGGGAGGACGATATTAAGAAGTCCGCCGGCCTGAGATGGAGGAGAGTGGACGAGGACAGACCCCATTGGAAGACATTAGAGGAGGCCTGTGCCAGGAGGCACACCGATATAAGAGATATCCTACAAAAAAATATATATATACTAACTACAACTTAATCTCTTGTACTCGGAATAAGCGGCTATATTATTATTTATAATAACCTAACAGTTGTACCATGAGGCAGCAGCAGTGGGATTACTGGAGACGGTTCTATTCCACGAAGACGGCGCGCAGTGTGTTAGTGACGTGGTTATCGATCTATTGCATTATGCCGTGGAACAACTCACCGCTTTGGTCGCTCTTATCAAGTAAGTCTTTGTATACAGTCCGTTGTTTCATTTCATGTACTTGGATTCACTGTAATTCACTTGAAAAAAACTTATTGAACGATTCATCAATATATTACTTAGTATCTGCCCTCGTTTCGTTTCGGAAAAATGGTTTCATTCGCCTATAAGGCTGACAAGTCTAGTGGTTAGGGAACCTGACTGCTGAGTCGGGGGTTCGATTCCCACCCAGGACAAAATTTTCTGTAACGAAAAGGACTGTTTCTTCTATGCGTCTGGTTGTAAAATATATCTATATAATATGTAATTAAAGTATATATAATACGTATGTTTATCAGTAGTCTGATCACCATAGTACAAGCTAACACATATTTTGTGGTCAGATGGTCATGTGTGACTTGTCCAAGATACTAGTCCAAATATAAACATGTCATTCCTAAGATTCCATTGTACATATAACCGAAAGAATTTTCGGAATCGGTCCAGTGGTTTTTGAGTTAATCCATTACAAACAAACGAACAAAACTTTCTTTTTTATCATGTTAGAGATTTAATAAATTCAAAATTAAATTTTGGCATTGAGATAGATTATAGTCTGGAATAACGCTTAAGCTAGTTTTTATCAAAACACGCGGGCGAAGCCGCGGGCGGAAACTAGTAGGAAATATAAATGTATATTTTTAGCAATAACTATTTGAAGCCACTAACGGCTAAGGATATGGAATGTGAGACAACAGCTGAGGAGTTGGAGAGACAGAAGCGGGATTTGCAATTTGATATCAGCATGAGGTGCATTTCTATTGTTCGGTGAGAAAATAATATTGTTGGTATAATATCAATTTCCAAATTAAAACGTAAATAACTTGTAACATGAAAATTTTGTTCATTCTCACTTGTTTTACATTTTAGTTTGATCACACAACTTACAATATCGTAAATGAACATCAGACAATTGTTTTTACGATAAAAATATGTTGTAAAATTTAATGTATTTTTTTGTTAAGATAAATAATAACAGCAAGCACATAATTGCCTAAAGCTGGTGCTTAATTATGCAATAACATTGAATATAAACATCTGTTTACCAAGTAAAGCTTCATTGTTAATCATAGCCTCGTAAATACTGTAGTAAATTCATAAAATAAAATTCGTAATGATTTAAAATTAAAAAAGAAAACTATTGAAAGTGCAATACACAATAATACTGATAGACACACGGTACTTTTCATTGTAAAATCTAGCGAGTCATTAGCCTTAAACAAAAATATATATAGCAAGTTACTCAACGATTACATGGCCTACAAGACGCTCTTATTACACCTTTTAAGCGAACTTTCTCTGGCAAAGCATTAGTGCAAACGACCTCATATTAAATACTGCAAATAATGTACCGTCCCATACTCATTTATGACGCAATTTTTTATCGATTTATTTGCTAATCAGAGCGTGTTCCATTCATTTCATGTATTGTTTTGGCATTTATCACTAGATGGCGTTATTTCAATTGTTGAATCACATTATAGCCTGTTTTGTGAAGATTCTTTAAATATCGTGATGAATAAATTATTTCGCTAAATCTGTAAAACATTATATTCTGTAAAATCTTGAATCTTATTAAAAAACAAACATCAAACATTATTCACAAGTTGTGACATTGGGTACCTAGAACAGGGCGCTGTATTCCCGCTCTCCGCTAACCTCAGGTTGACTGAATTCATTGACAGAAGAAAATAACACATCAGGCGTCTAGTAGACTATGTTCTCGTCGTGGTTAGTATTCTACAAATGTGAAAAACCTATACCTAGTAGTTACATGATTGGATACAACTATCAAAACGCGATACACTGCTATCATCTACCCGTAACACAGGAATGTATAAAAATATGATTGTTCAATATCATCACAGACTGTAGTCACTTCTGTCGAGATTATCAACTATGTAGTTAGTTGGGAACTATTCATAAATTACGCCGCACGAATTTCACTTATTTGGCGCCAAACAGATCTTGTGATGTAACTGCCTACGTGTCATAACTTGCAATTTTGAATTTAGAATTCATTAAATTAAAACATCCAAATTTTTTTAATACAATGGTAGCTTATAAAACAATAAATACAACTGAGCGATGTGCGATATGAAAATTTATAGTTTCGCAGGTAAATCATTTGAGGTAATATCATATGAGATACCGTGACGTAACCAGTGACGTCACAAAGTCATTATAACAAGATTTCACCGTTTTGTTGACGACCCTAACCTGTGACGTAATTTATAAATGGCTTTCTTGACCATGTGTCGCTTCGAGATTGTTCCCTGACTAAAGCGAAGCGATTTGCATTCCTACAACTAAATGTTATAACTAAAGAGAGAGAGTAATCTTGTACAGAATCATAATTCGGTTAAAAACGCATTTGGTTAGTCTTAAAAAACAATCCAAACAATAAAACATAATTTAAAAACATGTAATAAAATAATTACATTAATCATGAGAATTGAAATTCAATACATTTTTTTTTATTTCATTATTCGTTGCATATTAAAACTTGTAATTTCATCGTCGACTTCGGAAAAAAGAATGTTTTTTCAAATAATTTGATATGAAAATATTATATTCACACATGATATTATTAAATAAACATTTTCTTGAATTTTTGATACTTGATGTAATATTTTGATTCAATTAGAATTTTATTCATTGTAAAAGATATAGAAAGACACTAAAACTAGATGAAATAATCAATTTCAAAACCGGTTATTAATCAATGAGCAAGTTAAAACACATTGTGCGTCAAATTTGGCGATGTGGCGTTTCTTTCCTACCATGAATTTATATTTTAACACGAGTTTGTGTTAAAACACTTAAATTATCATAGTACTGTTCTAAATTCACAACGCCTATGTAATTGAGGAATTAGATCACTACGAGCATATAACCAAAAGCTGAATGTCTTAAATGCAGTAATTATTTAGCCTCGCTCATAAAACGACATCTGGAATCAGTCAGTCAATACGACATAAGTACTATTGATTTTTCAATAACCAATACGTTTGGAAATAATTTAAATATGGTTACATTTTAAAAGTTGAGGCCATTACAAATGCGTATAAGAGCGGATCTCGTACGTTTTTTTCGTTACCAACGAACAGATAGTTCACAAACGTTCCAGTTAAAATAAAATTTGTCATATTATATTGATGAAACCTAATCCCTGAGCGAGTTCCAATATTCAAACGTGTTAGCCAAGCTACCTAGTCCGGTCCACATACATCGATAACATTTAATAATATTCGATACGATAACGACTTATTATCCATACCAAGGCCATCGTGACGCTACCTAGTATACGTGAATATACATCTAACTCTTAAATTACGAGCTTGTCGAACAATTGACAAATTAATCCTTTGATTTTTGGTTATTACTGCCTTAAAACTACAACTTTAACGCAATCCTTTATTAAATGTTTCATATTTGATGCACACATTGATTGACTTGGATGCTAATAAATATTTTACAAATAAATATTTGTAAAATATATTTTTAAATACGGAACCAAAACTTTCCAGTGTAAAATTTTGGCAAATTGCATGCATTATTGGGATCATTTTAAGTTACCATAGTTTACTGCTGCCATAGACAACCAAATGATATAATTAATATATTTGATCTGTGGTAAATGTTAAGGAAATGACAATTCCAA
Organism: Racta chiria; assembly: GCA_018249195.1. Taxonomy (NCBI): domain Eukaryota; kingdom Metazoa; phylum Arthropoda; class Insecta; order Lepidoptera; family Hesperiidae; genus Racta; species Racta chiria. Next base: position 10,959 of record DWKC01000557.1, read on the forward strand.
CTTTGCTTTAATTTTACATTTTACCTATACGTTATATTGTTCTTAGACGCGGTCATATTGACTCAATTCAATATGAGCGTTATGCTAATGACTTTAGTGACAAATTAGTAAGTATCGGACGGATGAATGTTGTTCTAAGCTGTGGTTGGAATACGATTTTGACCACTCCTAGCGATGGAATTATAACCTACATTAGAAGTTATTTTTACTGTACTGCTCCAAATGTGTCGTACGCCTTAACGGGTTATTTTTTTTTAGAAACTTGATAAGTCTTTTGCAACAAAATTATTTTTCAGACTGTTATCATAATATCAAAAATTTATAACAATTGTCAAATCTGTTGGTAGTATCTGCTTGAGAAACGAGGTTCCCAGGTTCGATTCCCGGGCGGGGCAGGAATTTACGTGACAAGTTAAAGATTTTTCTCTTTGTAGTGATGTGTTATTAGTATGGGTGTGTAAGCAATTATTATTCACTAACTTTTGCCCGCGACAACCTCACGTGGGACTGTTTCCATTGCACGTCAACAACCCTTCAACCTCTTTATTCGCGATAAAAGGTAGCTTATGTTCTTTCTCAAGCTCTAGTGTATCTCTATACCAAATTTCATCAAAATCGGTCTAGTTATGTAGGCGTGAAAGCGTAACAGACAGTTACTTACGCATTTATAATATTAGTACGGAATATTGTTAAGGCGTTACTACAGACTACAGCGGAGCAGTACACACTACAGCTAAATCGTTACACTATTTATTCTGTCTCTGAACCTACGTTTAACTAAATGTCGCACTTACCATCTAAATAAAACACTTTAGTAACTCGTGTTAGTATCAGCAGAGCTAACATGAGTTTTTGTCATGATTGTGACTTACGGGGTACAAAGTTACAAGCTTACAAGGATAAACCTAAACTTTTATTAAGAAATTGTCAATTTGTGTTGGCATTAGGCTATGTTTACATGTTTTTCGTTTACAATATCTTCTCCCAATATCTTTCTCACGGCAAAGGGTGTAATATAATCATAAACAATTATTGTCATACTGAATTCATTTGGTTAAAAAATTATTGATGGTTCTAATATAAAATTCTACCATGACATAGATATAATTCAATTTGTAATTTATTAATACATTTAAATTTAAAACTTTCGATATAATTTCATGATAATTCATTCGTAACTTATGAAGTACGAAATTGATTTTCAATATTTCTTTCAAATTTTCTATTTATACGACTGCAATGATTACTTTTTATTATTTTCACATACCGCGATGTAAAATTTGTGATTCAATTACTCTAGAATAATCTATAATGGTGGATTCCCACGATGTT
>DWKC01000558.1:0-12284 GCA_018249195.1 Racta chiria
GTTATTGAATAAATTATTGTTCGTCGATCTGATCAGCAATGCTTGGCTGTTTCATTATTTAGTCAAACTTAGTTTGGCATCATTGGCCGTGTGTGAGTTGTCCTAACATATTTATTTATTTATTTAGTGTTATTGTCGCAAAATAGTCGCTATCGAAAAAGGCGGTGATATAGCTTTATTTTTGTGAATGTGTGAATAAGTTGGAACCCGAACATTAAAAGATTTTCGATTTTGATAATAAACTACTAAACCTAAAATTTATGCGGAGATCAAACTGCAAGACAGCTGCAATAACAAGACAGCTGCAATAAGTTGTTATCACTGGCTATTATTTATATTTTTCCTTTGTTTAGAATAAAATTATTAAACCTTTTATATGAATTAATAAAATGTCCAAATGGGGATCGACATAAATCATCACACGTGCACGTTCTGATATGATCAGATTTAGGTGGCTATAACATTAAATAGAACGTAAGATTAATTCTAAGATCTGGCCATGATTTAGCACCTCTCACAACTTAATATTATTCTCTTGTAGGAATCGCTAGATGGAGACATATAGAAGATTTCTATAACTCGGACAAAGCAAATCCACATTTTATGTTCGCTCCTGCTCTAAGTCAGCAACACCTACAACCAAATGGCAAACAAAAAATGAAGGTATATTTGGCTGCACAAGTGTTAAGCCATTCAGTTGCAGCAGGAATGTTTGCCAAAATAGGCTTAAGTAAGTTTTATTTTTTTTATTTTGCAATGATGTGGCTCATGACAACTTGTTCCTGTTTTTGTACCGACTTCTCTGCTTGTGGTGATCCCTCCTGAATAACAGACGATTATACGTACTATACTGGCAGGTGTCTACTGTTTGAAGACAATGGACTCTGTACCACCAGCAAGACAGTAGTTTTTATCCACCTGGTTAGCTATTTCTCCTTCTATAATTTACGTGTTTCGATTGTAATGCCGGCGCGTCAGCAATAATTCGAATCACCAGGTTCCTTGTCATCAGTAACGGGTCCGTAATTGGTACCGATGCTCATAGGTGACTGTCCTTACTTATACCACCAACCATTTATGGATAAAAGTTACTGTGACTTTAACATCATTTTATAATGAATGGAAATAGTTTAATATATAGTGTTAAAAAAATCAGTATAAGCATAAAAGCTTTCTTATGTTTCCAGATGAATTACCGCAAGAAGCCGTGGGAACTGCTACAGTCGTTTCATATATTGATAAAATATTTGATTGTATGAACGGTGATACACCTGATATAAAAAGGGGAAAACAATATCTCACAAATATGTCCTCAAGCAGCCCTCATCTGAATTTTTTCAAGAAAATGAGATTCTTTTTTAAAAATATGGAGTTTTTGGGGGCGAGAAGTAAGCCCCCATCACAAGAGGGCTGGTTGAGGACTTTAAATGCAATGGAAAGGATATTTTATAATATGAAAAAATATTATAATGTTAATACACTATCATTGAGGAGATTAAACCAAGATCCTTTAGAAAATTGTTTTGGATGCATAAGGAGCAATTGTGGATGTAATCCGAATCCTACAACGGTACAATTTATTGCGGCATTGAAAACCAGTATCGTAACTAACTTAATAAATAATAATAAAAACCGAAACTGCCTGGATGATGACAATGATATATTAAATAACTTAAAAATATTTGTAAGTAATCCAAGCTGTGATGCAATGTCAAAGGCTACCCCTTCACTGTCACTGTTAAATTTATATTGTGAAGCCAGTGAAGGGGAAGAAGACACGCCTCAGTGTTCAGGAGAAATGCAAGCATGCGCTTATGTCTGCGGATTTATTTTTAGGAAAATTCCATTTAATTGTAATAACTGCCGTGCAACAATGCTTGCAGATAAGAACACTGAGGTATGTCATTTATTTACGTCCTTTAAAGAATATGACGATATTAAAAATAGTTTAAATTACGTTCAGAGCAGTTTTTGCGATTTGGTTGAAGATGCTGCAAAACACATAAATAATTACTTAAAGCAATACTCGCACAAAGAGAAAATTAAATACAATTTAAAAAATATTTGCGAATCTTTAAACACCGACTGGTTGAAGGGTTGTGGAGAGCACTACACTGTTAATAGAGAAATCATAATAAATACGACAATTGCCATTTGCCTAAAACAATTTTGTAAAGTAAAAAATAGAGAATTTGTTGCAGAAGCTTCTAAAAGAGCAATTAATAGAAAAATAAATATTTTAAAACATGTTTAAATCTGTATTTTTCTTCAACATTTCACCATATTCTGTAATTATTTATATATTTCTTTTAATTCCTGGTTAACTATTATGTGTTGTTTGACCTGCTTGTTATCTTTCGAATATTGTACTTATCTTTCATAGAAATAATTACACAGGCCATAAAAAATCCAATACTGGAATATCGTGAAACACGTAGTTGCTATAACATGACTGTGATATGTGATTATGAAACTTAGTATATTTCACTGATATCTTCAGATTTTTTATTACCTGGGTAAATTTATTGTTATCTCTATGAAAATACAAGTAAAATATTCGAAAGATCCAGTAGGATATTTAAGAAATAAATATTTATTTGAACTTCCCGCGCTTTCAATACATCACCTTTTTTAAATTTCCGCGCGTCTAATAGTTCAGGGTGGCATAAACTAAAGCGCTAATGCGCCTCATGTTAGCAAGCTTGTACTATGGAGTTGAACTTCTTCTCCGTATAGTGTTCTGTGGATGCGACTGACGAACCTTATATGGTATTGTGCTCGCGCCGCCTGCGCTTAGGTACGGGCGGGGCGCGCGGAGCGGACCCATTGCGCATATGTTCTGCGCATCTCGCGCTACAAAACATATTTCCAGTTTGCCGAATATTAACATATTTGTAAGGTCTCTGATACGCTGTATAATGATGTAAGCAATCAATAATGATGTTTGTTATTCTTTTACAAACAACTTTGCCGATTACCGGATTATTCGCGGAGCTTAACTTAACAAATACTAATTTTAAACTTGTAAGTACAAGAATAATTAAGCCGCTTTTGACATCAGTAAACATCAATAATAGAAGCTAAATAATTTACTATAAACATTTCGCTAAGCAGTAACACATTTTTACTTATAATTATTATGTAATGTAGTTATCACAATTATTTGACTAACAATGAAATTTATGGAATGTGTCGGACACATAATCTACAAAATAATACCGAGATATCACAAAAACAAAACCATTATTATTATAATCATTGCTAAAGGTGGATATCTTTTTTGGTATTTGATTTTAGAATATATTGCTCTTCATTTGTCATCACAACAACACATCAAACAAAATAACTCCAATTGCATGAAGAGCAAGATGTTGAACTAAGACCAAATTCATTATTATTTGTAATAATAATTAAAAATGTTAGCAGAAATCTGTTTCGCCTGATGGCTTGTTTCAATTGTGTTTAAAAGTCAAAATATTTATAAAAGTTCTAAAATTTAAAATGGCATTTTAATCCAATCACCAATAAATAAAATCTTCGATAATTTCAAGTTATATGAATTGTTTTTTTTTTCAATTACCTAGAGGTTGCCTGTTACGTAACATAATTATATGTGTAATAAAGAAGCATGTTTATACAAGAACATTCAAAATGCATATTTATGCCATAGTTTACATATTCCACGGTTAAAAGCAATCCTGCTGTAATCAGCAAAACTTGAGTCACCAATAGTTGTCAATACTGCACTGACATAGAGACTCGGGATAGGACCATTCGATACTGTATTTATTTCTGATTCTACATTTGATTTTTTTCTGATATTAATTTTATTGTAATCTGATTCTAAATGATTTTTTTTCTTACTCAATTTTTTTTTGATTTCATCTTTTGTATTTGATACTAAAATTTTAAAATCTGATTCTAAATTTGAAAAAAGTACATCTTGTTTATTCAAGATGTGGTGTCTTTTTATTTTCGAGAATCGCCGACAAACGAGCGCACGAGCCACACGGTGGCAGGTGGCCACCGTCAGCCAGGCACACAAACAGCAAAGACATCACAAATGTGTTGCCGACCGAGAAAGGAAAGGTTTACAGGATTGCTTTTTACCCTTGATACATTATTTCCTACTACAATTTTTGTACTATAACTCACACCCCTCGTTGTAGACTGGTGCGGGAGTTGGACAGCGAGCTCTGCTGCAAGCTCTCGTCCTCGTCTGTCTCGTGCTCGTTCGATATCCTGATCGCCTGGTACCACTGGTTCGTCAGATCTGTCATTTGACTCTTACAATCCTTTAATTCCTGTCAAAAATTAAAATGAGCAAGCTAAGAAAACCCAATCATAAATAATTATACCAGCAGCTTGAACTATTAAAACTATAAATGTATATTTTATCTGTTATAAGTCTGCAAACCGTGCAGGCAGGTCACTTGATGCTAAGTGATCATCGCTGCTTATACATTAGCAACACCAGGCCGAGGTGTCACCAACGCGTTGCCGCGCATAGACGCGTTTGATGCAATATCCGTAAACGCACGAAAGACTTAAAAGGAAGCAGACCATAAGTAGCTTATAATCTTTCTCAAGTTCAAATCTATCGCTGCCTCAAGTTTCATTAAAATCAGTTAAGTAGTTTAGGCGTGAAAGACAGGTTTCCTTTCGCATTTATAATATTAGTAGGGCATTCACGGCCGACTCTAGGAGATAATATAATATGAAAATTATATCGACAAACCTGGTGTGTGAATCGTCTGGTGAAGAATGGAGTTAAATATTTTAAGTCAAGTCGAACAAAGCCTTTCAGACGAGTTGCGTGGGAGTAGTTTACCTAAAACAAATAAAACAGTTAGTCACTCAATACTGTAGATAAAATCAATGTAATATATATACAAATGGCGAAACACGTGGACAAAATTAAAGAAAGTAAATTTTCAAATGAACTAAACTTAGTTGCACCGAAAACTAATAGTTAAAGAGGCCGCACTAAGCTAACCAAGGTACCTGGGTACCAGCGGCACTGGTTTTCTGTGCGAAACCTCAGTCGTGTAGATCTAGCCAGTGTCGTGTGACAGTTGACACTTGATAAAATTGGGCACCATATCATTTACCACGAGCCTAGGGATGTAACGTTATCACTGAAGCATCGATATATTAACCGATACAGTATCGATACTTTTACTCGGTATCGGTCATAAAATACAAAATGTACTTGATATCGGAAGGAACGTTTTGAGTAAGTATTTTTATTTCCTCGTATCGTTGCATCCCAACACGACCCTCATAAAATTCATTTATTCATGTATACTTGTAATACACTGACTAACGTAATTAATTGAGTCGATCAGTCTGATGTTTTGCCAGAAAAGTTCGTTCTAGAGGTGAGGTCTTTTAGGCGCAGTAGCCATTGGCTCCAATAGATCCTCTAATGGAGAAAGTTGTCATCAGACGTTACTCCTACAACAATATTACCTCCAGTTCTTCTTCAGTTATTTCAGATAAATGCTCCGAGTCGATAGCTTGCCCCCATTCCTTTGTCTTAGACAAGCTCACTTCCTTTTGTTTCCTCTGAGATCGGGAACGTTTTACTTTCTTGTTAGCCTGTAAAATTAACACTCCTTACTGAAATACATCCGGGTACGTACAACGTATTAGTGCTAAACAAACAAACGATGTTATAAACAAAAAAGTGTACATTGAAAGTCAAATAAGCTTAATCTAGATAACATCAAAAGTGAGGAAAATTCCATTCCGCGTTATCTTTTATTGCCTAATAGACAAACTAACAATATTCCATGGTATATGTTTTTTTTTTATATTCTAAAAATTAGCGCCTGACTACGATTCCACCTGATGGCAAGTATGGTATGGATGGTAAGGATGGTATGGAGTCTTTGATGGTGAAGCGTCCTAACTTTGTAAAAGCCTATTTACTCTTAACTTGAAGACAACATTATAATCAAACGGACATACTGACGCGGGCAACTTATTCCAGTCCTTTGCGGTACGGATGATAAAGGTTGCTATTAGACTAGACTCTGCTCATAGCCCGCCAATTGAGAACGATTTTAAATGATCGAACGAGTCAAGCATCATGAGTGCTTCCGTGCTTCGGAGGGCACGTAAAGCCGTCGGTCCCGATTGTTATCCTTAGATGGCGGTCGTTAAGCCTTGTCAAATGCTCTAGATTAAGAACTACCGACGCTTGGGTTAGCCACTAACCAATCCACTAATATGGGTAATACATGGGGAATATCGGGACAAAAAGAGGACTTGGTCTTGAAAAGGTACAATTCACACGAGCTTAAAAAGTTGTATCCCGAAGTAACACACATGCAACCTACACGTAAATATTTACGTACCCGTAAAAATTTAAGTAGAGGCATCGTAGAGCCTCCAAAGAACAGAGTGGTGAACAACACGATTATCAATGTTGTAGTTATTATAACATGCCGAGTTTCATCAGAAAAGTCCAAATGGAGCGAGAGAGCGTAAGATATGGCGCCGCGTAATCCTAGAAAAGAAATTTCAGAATATAACTTATGAATAAACTAGTTTATGTCGGCGGTCTCGTCCGCGAAATAATGTTTACTAACCGAAATTCCGAAATATCGTAACTTTTAACCACTGATTTAGTCACAAACATATATATGTCCAAATCATCCCAGGAGAGATAAAATCTATCATATTTTATGCTCATTTCCTGGATATGGTCTATCTGTGTGCCAAGTTACATCTTAATCCGTTCAACGGTTAGCGCGAGAAGGAAACCCAAAGTTTTACAAAATTCCAATGACAAAAACGTAGCAAACAGAGTTTTCTCGGAGCCATCTAGCGTTAAATAATATTACTAAATGCAATAGGTACAATCTTACATGACTGGATGTATATTATATCTAGTGTATGTATAACCAAATTATTTAAACACTTAGAGAAATACAGATGAAATTACTGTGATTTCAATATTACCAAGAATAATATGAAATCGCATTCTCTCTAAAATTAAACTTTGATTAACTGATACGTTGACCCCAAAAAGCCACAACTTCCAGAGTAATTGACGACGTGGTTTTCTAGAATCCGATGGAATGGAATTAGTCGTATTATAGTAGGAGATATTCTATTATAAAAACCTTGAAACAAGTAACTATAACATACATAGACCTGATCAATAATATAATCGTTCTGAAACTCACCACTAAACCACATGATGAACATCATTTTCTTCGTAATTTTGTGCTCGCGGAATTTGTTGCAAAGAAGAGCAAGTGGAAATATATTCGCAGCCCTCCCTAGCAGACAGAGCACTATACTCCACACAACCAATGCTGGCTCCACACGATGTCTGAAACTTTAGACACACACTTATAAATTGCAAGTATTTATGAGCGCCTTTCTCTATTCTTCAAACCATCTACTATATAATCTACTAGACCCCGTATGGAACTCTTTCTTTCTAAACCAACTTACATTAGACCCCCGATGCACCGCCCAGTAGCTGTGATTTATGATTTGGCGGAATTTTGATTCGATCAATCTTGTTGCATAATTTATATTGACGCCGCCTCTTGTTTTTTCCAATTTGGCTGTTTCTTTGGTAGTAAAAATATAAAATGAGGCGTCTAGTATATTATGGCGTCGATGACGTAAAGCTTATTTTATTCATCAGTATTTGATGAGGTCTTACCATGCTCAATGCAAAGTAGTTTTGTTTGGGGATAAACGGGGGAGAAAGTGTAGCCTCCATAAACATTTGTAAAAATAACTATTTTAGACTTTAAAATAGTTATACATTTATAAGATACCTACTTTAAATAAATATAATTAATTAATGAGGTGTAATATTATGGAAGTGTGGGACATTGTGGCACAGGTATTAATTTACTAAACGTTTTTACATAATAATTACTATTTCTGTTTTCCATATCCTTGTGCAGGTCTTGGCTGATATTCATCCAGGCCCAATTTTGGTGGGACTGTAGTTGTGTAAAAGGGATTTTCAGCCATTGGTTATTATATTAATTTTGTATACAACTATTTTCCTATAATAGTATTGCTTTTAATAATATGATAAAATGGTTAAAAGTCTCTAAGATAAGATTATCATGATACACAAGGCATATCATTGCCTTTCATCAAATAATACAATAGGACAATTTTTTATCATATTAGATATGTTAGCAAGGATCAGTAACAAAATGTATACCTGAATATAGCCAGGCCCAGATAAGCAAAAACACAAGTTTCAGCTATGAATGCCAAGGTTCTCATGGTCTGTTGCATCGTAACTTGAGTCACAGTAGACAGGTTGAAATGAGTGTAATGAGACATTACAATGCCACAGAACAGTATCGCCATAATTCCTGTAAAGAATATAGAAAACCTATCAATAACCTTTATAAATTTCATATCTAAGGAAACATTCCTTCTCTAACTAATAATCATAGATTTTATCAAGGCTAATTACATAAAAACAAGTCACTCAATATTTTGTGATGTAACAGCTATCTTACTTAATTGATTACTTATGTTGTACACACTAGTTGATAATTTGTAACAATATATTCCATACATAACTGTTTATTGCATAAATCATATATAGGTCTGAATAATGTGTAAAATAGCCCCTGGCAAAGCATTACACACACATGCACAAGAGATGTGAAAATGGTGACACTGTAAACATACTGCTCAAAACCTATCAGTAACTTTCGCATGTACACAAGTAAAGCCTTGAATGAGTTTATTTTCACCCTTGACAATATTCTAGTATATTAAAGTGGTGTGCGTTTTTAGACTATACCATCATACCTAGATTGGAATATATTATCTATATTAAACTATCCATTTTACATTTATTAAAACTCACCTGACAAATGAATTCCTTCAGCTAGTACGTATGGAGCATAAGTAAACACCAACATCATACCAAATTCCAGTGAAGGGTTTTTACGCAAATCAACATGTTTCAGCAAAAGTGCACTTATAAGTGCAAATAAAACTCCAATTCCAGCGGAAGCAAAAAACATCAACCAGAATCTATTTATAGCAGACAAAATAGCTTCAGTTGTGGACATAATCGGATCATTTGAGTCTAGCACAGCAGTTGTGAGGACAATAGCCACTGCATCATTCAGTATGCTCTCTCCAAACACCAGCATGTTCAACACCGGGTCCACATCCAGAGCATGGAAAATGGCTACAGTAGCAACGGGATCTACAGCCGATATCAGGGAGCCAAACGCAAAAGACTCAACAAAACTCAATTTATATACCACCTGAGCCAAGCCCAGTAAGTATATGCCTGCACCAATAACAAATGCAGAAATAGCCGTGCCAACTATTGCAAATAATAAAATGGACCCTATATTTTGGAAAAAGTTACCCTTGTGAAGATTATACCCAGATTCAAAGATTATAGGAGGTAAAAGAACTAAAAAGAATGCAGTAGGGGAGAAAGCTTCCTCCTTTCTCCAGTTAGCTATATTCCTGATTGACATTAGATTTATTATCATCCCTATCAATGCGCCAAGGAACACAATTACTACACTCTCTGGCAGGTATGAAAACCCCGTTTGCAACATAAGGTGTATCAGTAAAATTCCAAGAGCTAATATGCACAGTACAAAGAATATTGCCATAGAACTGTTGTGTTCATCTTCAGCCGAACTTTTTCCTGGCAAAGGAGCTGGATCAGATGGATTAGGTTCAGAAATGTTTGGAGTTGCTGATGATGACACATTCACTTGAATAACGGATAGAATAGAAGTATTAGAAGGACCTATTTCATATATTACGTTAGGTGTTTCAGTAGAACTGGTTGAAGATGATGAGTTTAAATGTTCTGCTTCTGGACTTTTCTCACTTGACGAAGCGGCATTTTGATTATGGGTATCCCTTCTTGTCCTTAACTCACTACCCAATCTTTCTTCGAGTTTAGATAAATCGCAATTTCCAATGGAAACACCGAAACATAATAAGGCGATCCATAATAAATATGTTACACTGTAGTTCTTCATTTTAAATTCCCATTTGCTGCTATTACACTTAATATTTGCCTGCAAATAATTTAAGAGTCCGTTGAATTGCTCTTTTATTTCTAGAATATTCTTAGACCTTCTCGGTCAACTCACATTCTTGTTTTGATATTACTCAACTTACGCAGCGCAATCACTACAGGTGACATTTTTATCACAATGAATGACGCTTTGACAGCTGTTCAGCTGTCTTGTAATATGAATTCTCCACAGACTAGGTGGCGAATAGGAATCACAGAATGAAATGCTTGCCGAAGTGTTACATTCTTTAAGAGCTATGAGCTAGTGGGTACCGCACTTACCCATTCTTATAGAATATTTATAAATGACGGCGAGAGAGAAATACTACCTATTTTTACAATCACGCTTTGCATGACAATCAATTCCAACAACCTGTAATTATTACATGACCCTATTAAATGTACATATGGTCAGTATGGTTACATTGGTCCATTTTGACTACATGTGCGGATCCAAAGAAGCCATGGAGCCAGCCCAATTTTTGTCTGTTAGTCTGTGCCTTTGTTTGGATCTCAAAAACGGCTGAACCGATTTGAATGCGGCTTTCACTGATGTATGATGTATGATGCGGCTAAGTTTGGATTGACACATATGGGTATGTGTCAATTAAAATCGACGCACAATAAAATATATGATATATTAAAGAATTCCGCGCGGAGTCGCGGGCACAGCTAGTATCATAATACAAATAAACTACGTCTCACGTTGTTTGATCGCGATAGACTTTCTAAACTACTGAACCGATTTTTATCAAATTTTGCACTGTGTGATGTTTAATCCAACTTGAAAGATAGGATAGTTTATCTCAATAAATATTTTTTATTGCGAATTATGTTATTACATCTGACAAAGTGCACTGAATTCTGTCCACCAAATTCTAATGGTGATATGATAGCAACATGATAGAAACAATGCTACAATATCCCCGAGGAACAGGCTTTATTTTCGACGAGGAAGGGTGCGAGAGAGAGGGTGCGACCCAAACGCGTGATTGGCTCCCTACGCAATTTTAAATTAAACCTCCACGTGTGCGAAGCCGTGTCGGGCCGCCAGTATATATATTACACCCAGGGGTGTTATTTTTCTTCGTGGGAATTGAACCCAAGGACTCCAGCTTAGCAGCCAGGTTTGCTAACCACTATATCAAACATGTTTAATATTTAGTGGTCTATAAATGTCTTTTAGGAAAGAAATACCTAAAAATAAGACAAATAAAGTGATTAAATAAATTTATTATTTCATAGCTTAGATACTGCACTGTGTGGTAAAATAATTTATTGGAGAATATAATTCATTGTACACTATGTTCATAGTTTTCAACAGATAGGTTTGGGTGAGTTCCTTTAAAATGCATCATCAATTTCCACGTCAGTTACTGATTAATATATAATTACTTCATTTTCATTCGAAACTGCGATCTAGAAGTTCTATGTGTTGATTGCACATTATATCCTAATATATTTATTTAACAGCAGGCAAAGTTCTTTCTATAAATGCTCTCATATCTTTAAGTTCAGCTTCGGAGGAGCTATGAGTTAATCCTTGATATGTTGTAAATTCAATATTCTTCATGAATGTCTTGAGAAATGAGGCAGTCATTTGTCCCCACTTGAACGGCACCACGGGATCACAGTCACCATGAGCTTGGAATATCTGTAATGTTAAAGTTACACTTGGTTATTTTGTTTTTGTATAGATAAGCAACGGCCCGTACTACACGCCTATAAGAGGGGAGGGGGATTGTAAAAATGCACTGTGATTGGTCAATTGAAAACAGAGCCATATCATAAATCATCAACATTGGTAGGGGCATCGTGCGCAGCGTCAGAAACAGTTCATCCTAGATATGAGGTTGTGTAGGTTATGTAGTCAATGTGGATATGAGGTAAAATTATATAAGCGCGGACTTCATTAATCAACATAGCGTTTACAACATTACAGAGAGTAGGTACCTACTATATTCAATTCAAAACAATTTATTAGGTAACAATTGACAATACAAATACAAACATTGTTGTCAATACACTCGCAACATAGTTATATATGTCTATTGTATATATGTAGGTATGTATGTCTATATGTTTTATTATATTCTTTATATGGATACATATTTATTATCTATATTTTGTCCATCATGTGTTGCATGTACATGGCATGTACCGTTTATTTAGTTTATGTAAGGATGTACGTGCGACATCAGTCCTATTTGAAATACCGCTTCTCGTG
>DWKC01000559.1:0-12283 GCA_018249195.1 Racta chiria
CTGGCAGAGAATGCTCTTAGCATTAAGTCCACCTTTTGTATCCTGTACTTTTGTAAGGTGCAATAAAGCATAAATAAATAAAAAATAAAACATTTTAAGATGTGTGTTTACTAGGTTAGTGCACTCGTATTATCGGATTCTTAAAACACATACTTAAGTCAACCGTTCAATTTTGTAGGTAACTTACGACAAACACGAACTAACTTCTATAACTCTTTTGATAGCTCCAACAAGACGGGTGTAATGTAATTCAAGATTCATCTTCGTGTCTTCAGAAAACCTCACTGGAAGCTCTTCACGTTATTATATCACCTTCCGACGGATCATTCCATAGATTTATTTATTCCATTTTAATAAAAGGCAGGCGAATAATGAGAATACCATCGATATGGTTTTCAATTTGGAAGGATTCCAAGACGTCGCGATCGGCAATTACTTGCCGAATTCCGGATTAGTCCCATTTATTCTTCATTACCGCTTTCTATGGCGTCGTTAATTTGTAAGAGATCCTTCCTCAGGTATGCTAATGAGATCTGAATTGAAAGGAAATTTTTGTGTTCCTTTGTTTGGGCTGAGAGGCTCGCGAGCCTTACGATGAGTCGCTAAACGAACAAACTGAAACATAATTGCCTTTTTTGTTGATAGACAAGAAATGACAAAAATTTAATGAAATCACAAAACTTATTCTTTGAACTAAATTAAACATTTAAAAATGAAGGCTGAATGAAGGAAAGTAAGTTGATTTGTTTTCCTTACGGAATAATTAATTTTAAATTAGGTTAACAAATAAATTTCGAGGCGAATTCATAATAAGGTATGAAATTCCCCTCGTACATTGTTTTACGGGCACAGTCGAACATGACTCCTTTGTAGGTATTTGTCAAGCTGACTACGGGGGAACTTTTGAAGTTGTAGTGTAGTTCACTAAGAAATATAATATTCAGAGTGAGACTGTTAATGAAGGGGAATTGAGTGGACGAAGGCAGGTAGCATCGCACCCGTTAAATAATTAACACGCCAACAAAGACGCAACTTCGCGTATTTTAAATTCAAATTCGGCAAGTTTTAGTCACAACGGTTTCTACAAAGGACTTTGTACAAGTTGTGTGGCTACGGTGGGGCGAGGGTAAGTTCGTCCGGCTTTCTTTTGGGGGCGTATTGTTTATTTTTCCTTATCCTAAACACACACAATTAGAGCCGCTAAACAATCTTCCATAACTCGACTGGTCTCACAAAGCCTTTTATACCATTCATTATAATTTTATGCTCACCCAGCAAAGCCTATCAAACAGACGACAAAGAAAAAATTCAAGAGTCGTTGCACAAGGATTGCTTACAAGTAAGGACTTTAGATAAACATTTAAAATTTTTAATGGAATTTGTATTAAATGATTTAAGTGCCATATGAGGTATGATGGAGAATGTTCATTGAAATGATATATAATGAATGTAGGTAAATTTATCAAAAAATGCTTTAGCATGCTGAACAGTAAATTACGTTGAGTATGTTCATAGTTATTGTTAAACGGCTCACTCAAGTGTAAGAGTCGAATTCACCCGGTAGCAAACAACTTGTTATAGAAAGCTACAATAATAAGAGCTTTGATCTTAAAACGGTCTGTGACACAAACTCCCTACAAAACATTAAATTTGACATACCTATCAACTTCTACAAATCGTATTTTGGAGTTAGGTTCACGTCAGCTTACTTCTATTAACTATTATATTATTTTAATTCCAGCTTAATGATGAACGATACTAATGTTAAATGCTGTGTTTATAAGTAAAGTGGGAAGCATACTTTTTTCTCTTCACAGCAGCTATCCATTTAATTCATTGCTCTTACTTCAATGTTGAAGTTTTAAAGGAATATAACTTGCCTAACTTTGAACTAATTTTCCCTTGTTTTTACAGTGCACAACAAAGCACGTACCATGAACTATTTTAACGTTTTTACTTAAAATTCTTAATAGTGTGGAATTTTATGAAAGTATAGCAATTTTATACATGACAGCCCAGAGTTAGTTCACATCTCTGCCACAACGCGCGCTGCTATCGATTTCACGTTCCACACCACCCGCTTCGCACACACAGAATACCAATGGTGGTTGTTCGGGCGTCGACAAAAAGGTTAGAGGAAAATGATAACTACCAAATCTGATTAATGAAGTGAACGAAGTCCAAAAGTGAAATGACAGTTTTATACAATTCCTCCTCTTCTTTGCAACCATTATCTGTTCCACTTCTGGGCTCGGATCTCGACTCAAAATGTGAGGAGTACGTGCCATCCAACACGCTGCCCAGGTACGGATTGGTAAATTTCAGACACCATTGACGACTTTATGATGATTTTCGGGAGTGCAGGTTTCCTCTCAATGTTTTCCTTCACTGTACCAAGTGTTATTCAACTTCTTTATACAATTACCAATACCAAATTTCTATTAATAATGAACCAAAGTTCGAAAATAAAATCTCAGAAGACACAGACAAAATATTTTACTCAAAATTTAATAAGAAATAATGTTCGAGCGAGTCTTAAGTGCTACGGCGGGTATTATAGACGATTAAGAACGTTCATTTGACAGCCGGAGTTTTCCTAACTCCGTCTGTCCCAAACATTTAAACTCGATCATTTTGTATTCTTTGGTTACTTGGGAGACATCTAAAAATGGATTTTCATAAAACTAACTGTAATTTGGATGAAATTCTGTCGTTTTATGAGACTTCTCAAGTAAAGTTGGGCTCATAATTGTCTTACAGATAAACTTATTTGTTTGATGTTAGAAAATTGGTTATGAGAACATAAAAATTCCCGAAGATTGATTTCACATTTTTGGAACACTCGCTTCACGACACCTGGATGAAACCTTAGTACCTGGTGAACCGATTTTCGAAAGTCTAAACATTGTACCGCAACCTTGTGTAAAGTTGTAACTTAATGAGTGAAATCAATTAAACAAGAATTCCGTTTTACAATAATAAATTATAGATTGCATTAATAGCTATTTATATATTCCCAATATTATACGTAATCCCATTATATTCAAAAGGAAAAAAGCTTAATAAATCAATTCCTTGTCTCAAGAAAGTAATAAATTTTTTAAACCCAACAATTCTTAGGAGTATAATATATGTAATCGGCTTTCAGAAAGCCATATCATCAATTACAATGAAAATTGTAAGTTGGTTTTTTTTAAGTTAAGGAATTCATTTATTAAACTTTATATATATACTCGTAGATAATGCTTCAACATTTGAGTTATTCTCATATAGGTATAGGTACTAGACGGAAGTCTGTATTGGAAGATAAAATATTTCCTCTCCCACTCCTTAAAATTCGTATCGCATCCTTGCATTGGAATGTGCCGTCTTGCGGCGATATTTCACTATCTGCCTTGACATGCAAAGCCTTGTGATCGTTGACGTCGGCAGCGAGATCACATTGCGTGACGTCACTATCTTAGAAAGAAAATGAAATTTTATGCTAAAAGCTTGACGTCGTTAAAATCTAGTTTCGTTTAAGTATAATGGCTCACGTCATTTGGAAGACGAGAACTTAATATTTTGGGGGTATGAACTCGAATCTAATTTGTCTATCATGCGAGTATAATGTCTAGCTGAGTGATAAGGGGTTTTTTTTACATAGAGGGATATAGTCCATGCCCTACCTAAGCAGTAATACCTGGAAGAAAATATATGAGTAATATATATTATCTTCCAGATATATAGAGTATAAAAGAAAAAGACGAAAAAAGACAACTTAAGAAAAAGGTCAATCTGATTTTGTTCCACAATCAAACGTTCAACCGTAAACTACAACTATATAGACCATTTTGTACAGCAAGGAGTAAAAAGACTAAATAGCAATATGCGAAACCACAGGCAACATATAACACAACTCTGCGGGGAGCGAAAACAATGTTACGGATTCATTACAAAGACAAAAGGCAAAGTTACAACCACCTGCATGGAGCGGTTTCCAACTATACCCAACTATGCGTACTACGCGTCGAACGTAGACAATAACCGGCAAACAATGTGAGAGTAACTTCGGATAACTTTCATTACCGAAATGATACAAGTCCACTAGCGAGTCAGCCAAGTTCCACTCGGATTGGGCGTGTCGATGTTCATTCGAGTTACTGAGTTCGAGATATCCTCAAGACTGTTACAAGTTTTCATGATGTGGACGTACTGGGAGTTGCACAGCTTGAATTTAAAGTAGGCGTCTTGTTCGTTTGTAATTACAGCATGGAAGTCGTGCTTAATGGTCTTGAAGAGATTGGAAGGGAAATTAGACTGACTGTACTCATGGCTCGTTTCTTACTTGGAGGAATACAATTATTTCATAGCGTTATGTACGGTGGTAACTCTAGTAAAGAGTATTGTGAATTATTATGAATGCATTATAGTATGTAGTTGAATGAGTGACAATTGGTAAATTTAGACTTTTTAGATTTTGAAAAAGCATCGACTCTTCGCGGATTCCTTTCTTTACCCACTACTGAGCACGGTTCTCTCCTCATACTGAGGAGGCCTAGAGCATAAGCCACCACGCTGCTCCAATGCGGATTGGTATAGCCAACACAAGTGTTAGAAGTTTTAATGCCACCCGAAAGCATCCGTTATAACTTAACGATTGTACTCTAACGATAATCGTAATAACCGGGATCGACGGCTTTACGTGCCTTCCGAAGTACGGAAGCGCTCATGAAAATTTTCCAATAGCGGTCACCCATCCTCCTACTAACCGCGCCCGCCGTTGTATAACGATAAAGAAGCCTAGACTATGAGATGTTTTTAGGTTATTTTTTGTGTTTCATAAAATGTTGTGAATAACACTTGATAAGGTATTACAATTTCTACTGACCTCTGACGTCATTGTCACGTCAGGTATAGATTGGTGCTTGAATTTAAACTCGTGTGTGTCTTTATAATTAGTGACAATCGAGCTCAGTTCCATTTTCTATTCTTTACAATAGATAAATGTACTAAAATAGCTATCAAGTGGGTGGCCTCTCTATTCCAAATTGTACAATTCCTATCCTTCATTAAAACTTAGAATAATAAATGTCTCCAAGACGAATGTCGACAGCCAACACCTAGCAAACGGTCATCAAAAGTTAAAAGTATTATAGAGAGAAATTTGAATACTCGGCGTAGTCTGATCTTTATTAAAGTTCGCCGTATAATAGGAAGTAAGAACTGGGAAAGTCCGATGCAACTAACGCCTCGGATGCACCCCTCCGCCCCGACACCCCACTCGGGTGATGTATAGCTGTGGAGGATTCAGACTAAATCCGAGGCCGTCACGTCGCTGCGATCGCTCTCCCTGAAATATGACAGCGATATAATGCGGCCATCGCTCAGTAAGCCGGGGCTCGATGAAGAAAATATTGCCGGCGCCTGAGAGCTCAGGTCGTCCCGTGCATTTGTCCAATAGCTTTTATACACTTATAGCGAGACATTGTACTTCTCGATTACTTTATGTGGAGCACGTTTGCTCATTTTGTTCCAAAGCTACTTCGTCTTCGGTATTGAGAACGTACTGGACTGCTTTAATAGCGAACTTATTTAAAGTGTTATTAGGTATTCTGCAGTATATTGACTTCGAGACAAATCGATACTCAATTTAAGAATTCAGATAAACAATCGATAATGTATGAGTAGGTGATGTCTTCAATGATATAACAAACATTAGGAGCATAGGACCTGCATAGCAATCCGATTGGTGAACTGCTGGACCTGGTCCTACCACGTCGTCGTCAAAAGAATCTGCCTTACACTCGTTTACTTTTAACTCGGGTTATCCAAAGTCCTTACATTTAGTTTCTTTCAACGTTTATCTCCAATCTTCAATGATTGCCTACCAGCCTATTGGTCTAGAGGTTAGTGAACTTGTCTGCTTAGCCAGAGGTTGTGGGTTCGATTCTCGCCCAGGTCAAACTTTTCTGTGATGAATAGTTTGTTCTGTGTCTGGATTTTAAAGTTTTTTTTTAAACTATTTTTCTATATGTATTTTTCTCAGTTTGTGGTCAGATGGCCGTGTGTGAGTTGTCCTAAGATATTTATTTATTGTTTCCAGGCGGACCTCTCCTGCCGCAACACTAAGCAGCAGGTGGGCGCGTTGTTCACTCGTAGCAACTTCGTCACTCTCAAGTACGTGACCGACAACTGGGGCACCGACGCTAACGGGTTCAAGCTCGTCATCACTGCCGTCAAGGATCCCAGTAAGTTTCTACGATACCTGAAGACTATTGTAAATTATCTTATCTAGTCATACGTTTACTAATTGCGAATTATATTTTATTTATGATAATCATAAAATTTCGGTAATCTTTTAACTTCTACTTGATGGATACAACAAATACAACATCTCTTTAATCATATGTTTTAATTTGATGTATCCTGTGTACATAAATAATAAAAATAAATAAATAAATAAATAAATGGATAATCGTGACAATTAACGTAGTGTTTTTCGGTTATATTAAACTGAGCTTAAATTAAGCATCTTCAAGTCAGGAAGTTATATGAATAACTAGCTCTTTCCCCAGTATTGGAGTAATGTCATAGAAAAATAGAGTGGGTAGGGCACATGTTTATTCTCATAAACAAGCAATGTTGTATACATGTCCTAGAAGGTCAACCTTTGAAAATAAATGTTGTATAGAAAGTGGGAGTATTTTTCAAGTTTTAGTGGAAAGAGAAAGAAGTAAGAGAGTTAGTGTGGATGCGACATATAGTAATTCCTAACATGGGCTTTAAACGAGGAAAGGGTGCACTATCTTATTGATAAATAAAGTAAGGTGTTCCAAAATGTAACAGAAAAGTCAGAAAAGGATTTTTGGTAAAATTTTGTGGAACCTGGAGTTTTGTGGTCCTTAGAAAAGTTTTATGTAACTGTATTTTTTTGTTTTTAAATAAACGCTCACATACTCCTACCCTGTCACTATATTTCGATATGTCGCGGGTTACATAGACAACACAATAACAAATAACACCGATGACCCGAGAACAAATGTTTATCTGTCACATAAATTTCCACCAGCTAGGAATAGAACCTGGAATCTCTCGTTTTGTAGACAGGGTTTAAACTAGGGCCGACAAGTTTGAATTAATTCAGGTAAAGTACGATAATTATCAGAAGATTTATGCTGTATTAAGTCCCCAGATACGCAATCTTGCAATTTTCTGAGAGTTCGCTGAATAAGTATAAAAGTATTTTAAACGTGTGTCACTAATCCAGTTGACGAGGAAATAAATCTAACAGAGAGTAACGTTCCGCGCACACACCCGCGGAAACAATGGCGTCTGCTAAGGGCGTCCCCTCAGCCCTCTTTAATTTCCTTGAATGTTTATTTATTTGTAAAGAGACGGCGTTACTACGCACGAATAAGTACTAAAGTATATACGATTCTGTGCTTCGTATACTTTGACATACTTCTATAGGACCTGTTGCAGATGTTAAGAAATATTGTCAGGTGAATCCTGATCATCATTTTATAATCGTTGGCTTCAACTCATTAATGGCCTACTATTATGGAGAGGGCTCTTCTGAGGAGGTATACAACATCAACACGCACTCCAATGAGGATTGATAGAGGGGTTCATAGCCTACCGAAGTGTTGGAAGGCCTCGAAAAACGCTTAACGATTACCGATAACCAGGATCGACGGATTTACACTCCCTCTGAAGTACAGAAGCGCTAATGGAATTTGTCACTAGCTCACGTCACGCATCCACTCCGACCGCGCTTGTTAAGTCTTTGTTGAGCACTTACGATCACCACAAGCCGGGCCATAAGCGCGTTTAACTATATAATACTAAGTAGTCTTAATGTCTTTAGTAGTTCACTAGCAACACCCCTCGCTTCGCTCTGATAAAAATATCCTTAACCTTACTTAGAATACGCACCTCTTCTATCCTACAATACCATAATTTTCTCAGCTATCAGCCTTGAATTCGACGAAGAAGCGTACAATGAGATTTATAGATGACCCAGAACTGGCTGAAACAACCTACGAAATTCTACAGTAGTCAGCTTTTTAGTAACATACGATTTATTTTCCCAGTTGTTCATGTTCGGGGCTGCGCGTTAGATATAATCGTATTATTTCTTAACCTTTTCATTCAAATAACGTACGAGTAAAAATCAAAATAAATGTCGATAAAACAAACTACTTGGGGTTTATAATATCGCCACAGACAACGCCATCTAGTATGTCACGATTGAACTATGTCGTAAGTTTGTTATCAGATCGATAACTTTAGTTATGCTGCATGGCATCCGGAAAGCGCTGTCTGAAACTAATATTACAACAATGCTTTTGGCTATGAATTCAGTAATTTTGATTTAATAATTCGTGATATTAGGACCTGTTAAATATCATCTAGATTTTAATTACTCTTTTACACATAAAAGTGATTATCGTGTCGTAAATACAAAAGTTAGATATATGTTGGCGCTGACTTTTATGTAGGTGTTGTTAACCTTTTCTATAAAATAAATTGATGTATACAGTTGAAGCAGCGTTCCTAAAAAACTATTTTATTCAACTCCTTTTCGCTTACCAGGATAAATCTTTTTATATTCCGACATATTACAAAGCTTATGTCATTCTTAAGATTCCATAGGACATATTGGGCAAAAATATCTAAATCGGTCCAGTAGTTTTGGAGCCTATTCGACACTAACAAACATACAAACAACAAAATAAATTAACATTGAATGATTCGTGAGTATCTGAATACATAGTTATTGGTAATATACGCCTAACTCACGTGTATGTTTCGGAATCATCCAGCTAGTTTCGGACCGTTAAGGTCCTTCTTCGAGAGCCGCTCGCGACGAGGGCGCGCTTGGAACTGTAAAATATCTTTCGTCAATAAATTTTTCGTCAATTTCAAAATATTTATTTCATCATAGGAACATCGAGGTCAGTCAATGAAAATCAAAAAATTGAATGAAATGTAAGTCGATATTATTACAATTTCATTATTATGCAATACGATACCTTTAAAATTAGTTACTGATATAAAAAAATGTTACCAATCCCACGGTCATGCCTAAAGTCTCGGTAGACAATACCTATACAACTTGTCATCGGCTTGTCTAAAATAATACATACTTATCCTAAATAACCCCGTGTAGTCCAGAGGAAATAAAAAACCGGAGGAAAAAACTCGTGGTACTCTTTGAAAACAAAAGAGAGGTCATACAATAAAAAAAATAAACTACATGACAAATAAAAAAATACAGAGTGACTACGAACACAAGATGATAACTACGAACGCGAGACAGCAATCGCATGCGCGTGTATAAAATATTACTGTAGAAGAAATAGTGACTTGTTCTGCAATTTTGAAGGTTAAAATCATTCGCCAGGGAAAAGGGCGGTCGTTTGTGTCGAATGGCATAAAAAAGGTTTTCGATCTCGTTAAGCTCAGGGCAAAATCCTTTTAGTTTTCACGCAAAAACAGCTTTCATGAAGACATTAGAAGAGATTTATAAGGGCTTAAGAAACGTTTTTTAGAATTTAATATACGTATATATTTGTATTCTTAATTCGGTACCATAATATTATCGGATTTGATGTAAATTTTTCATTTTAATTTAATTCTGTTTAAATTGCTCTCATAGCCTTTGCGGTTTGTGGCGATCTTAAGTGATTGAAAAGTTCAGCAACGGCGAGCGCGGTCGGTAGGAGGAAGGGTGACCGCTAGTGGCTAAACTTCATGAGCGCTTCCGTGCTCGGCACGCGGCTCGGCACGCAGCTGTGCAAGGCACGTTGGATGCATATGCGCGGCATACAAGCTTCCGACGCTCGGATTGGCCACCAATCCGGACTGAAGTAAGCTCAGGCCTCTTCAGTCACAAGGAGAAACCCATGCTCAGTAGTGGGCCATGGGTTGAAGCCACAAGTTGTAAAATCATAAATACATCCACAAAAAGGCTTCGGCAATCGGCAAATCGACGCACAATCTAATAACTTATCACAGCAGCTGCTTGTAATCACAGTATTATGACTTTATACTATCCGATCGTACACAATTCTTGCCTTTACACTATTAAAATTAGTTTTTTATCATATACAGTTTTAGACGCTAGCGGTAGAATACCCAGCGGTATTGCAGGCGGACATCTCGCAGATTTGGGAGACTATCACCAATGCCTTAGAATTAACCAATATATAAGTGGTCAAGATATACGAGGGAAATATTGCACAATAAAAATCCCACTGAACCAGGATATTCAATTGCCTGAGATACCAGAATTACCAGATATTCCATGGCCAGATATACCGTGGCCGCCACGACCGAATGAGACAGAAGATGTGATGAAACAGTATTGGGGTATAAAGCAATGGGCACGCACTATATCAGGAGCCGGAGAGCCGATAACACCAAGGTGATTGTTAAAACGTTCATTAATACTTCAATGTTCCAGTTAGAAGCTGTTGATGCGATAGCGGTTTGAAAGTTGGTTTTTGGAATGGGAAAACAAGAAATCGGATCCTGAACCTCTTAATTTTCAAAGTTTTGTGCGTCTTAGCGCACTGCGTCATGTATGGGTCCTAAGTGATCAAACAAGTGAAGCAACAGCGACGACGGGTGACTACTAGAGCTAAAAATTTCATGTGCCGCTCCGTGCTTCGGAGGGCAGGTAAAGCCGGTTCCGGTTGTTATCGTCAAATGGCAGTCGTGAAGCCTCGTCCGTGGTATTCGGGTGGCTTAAAAACTCTACTTAGATTGGCCAATAACCCCTCCACCAATCTTCATTGAAGCAGCGTGGTAGTATGCTCTAGTCCTCCTAAGTATTAAGAGAGACCCGTGCTCAACAGTAGCCCATTAATGGGGAGAAAGCCCATTAAATATATAACTCGTTTTTATATTTTTTATTTATTGTTTACAGTATCTTTCCTGTATTCACAACATCTACTTCATTTGTATCCGCGGTGTGCGTACCTTGGCCATGTTCTCCTGAGGAAACTGTCAATTTCATCCAAGAACAAATCCCTGCCATCAATTTTACTTTCTCCGAATATTACTGTCGCTTGCCCAATGATAAGCCATTTTCAGTTGCTGACTATATTGCTATGTAAGTAATCCAATACCTTTTTGGGTTTTTATTTTCTAATAAACAATTAGTTTTAATGAGATTTTGCTCCCATTGTTTGAGCTTTTACTTAACCAACGTATGGTGCTATGTTCGGTATGTTAGAATTTAAGCTATTTAAACTAAACCGTTGGAATTCTCGCTCAATCCTAAGGCCTCCCATTTAGATGAAGACAGAAGAGAAATGTCATTAATTCTTAGCAACCGTTCGGCAGAGAGATTTACATACCTTTTAGATTATAGATTTTAATACATAATTTAGATAATAGATGGCGCTCAAAATCCTACTAGAAGTTTTCAATTTTCAAACGTTAAAAGCAGGATAGGTCACTTATTATGAGAATAACATATAATAGGTATTGGTATGTCTGTATTACTTTTATGTACGCCTGATCCCTTTTCGCCACTGGGTTTTCTGGAAGAAATCGCTTTAAAGCGGCCGCCCATTGTTCTGTTTTTCCTTACTTGTGTTATGTTGTAAAATCTTTAAAGTCTCCAAGCAATAAAACTTATTTTACTCTCGTCATCATTATACATATAATAAATCTGTAACGGATCGCTGTCTGTACTTTTAAGATATGTAGAAGAAAGTTATAACAACTATTTTTAGTCTAGATTTTTTGTCTGTTTATCGGTTTGTGTGTGCACATTGTTTTACTGTTTGTTTGGTGTTCGTAAATCTCAAAAACGGCTGATCCGATTTGAATGCAATTTTCACTGATATATTGGGCTAAGCTTGGATTGACACTTAGTACCCCTAGTCACACAATACACACATAAAAAAGATATGGCAATTTAAAGTAATCCGTCTATATAGATTCCGCGCGAATGGAGTCGTGGGCATAGCTGGCTATTATAATATATGTGTATTTTCATAGTTATTATAAAACTTTTCAGACACATTATGAAACTTGTGTTAATATTTGCCGTCTTCGGTTTGTTTCCAGCACAATATTCTCATTTTTCGGATTGCTATTAATTATCAGCACTTCATATGACCTGTATCAACTGTTTGTTCTTAAACGTGGTAAGTGCTTATAACATCTGTTGTAAAATTAATAATTAAATAAATATCTTGGGACAACTTACACACGGCCATCTGATCCCAAACTAAGCGTTAGCTTGTACTATGGTGATCAGACAATTGATAAACATACATATATA
>DWKC01000560.1:0-12279 GCA_018249195.1 Racta chiria
CGTTAGGATATAATACAAGCATGCAACACCTAAGGGAGTGTCCGCTCGCGGTAGAATCTGATTTGATCTAAAACGTATACATTAATATGGACATTCCTCCAGAATTCCGGAATTGGTCGATTATTTATTTTATTTTTTCATCTTATTTATTTACACTGCTTTTTTTATAATTTGACATGAAATAACTCATTAAATATAACTGAAAACTAATTACGGATTCATTTATAAACATTTATATATTTCACATCACTATTTAAATTTACATAACAACTGATATAGTGCATTCTTGTACTTGTGCGTGAGTTTGGGCGCGTATGCTTATTAAATTTATTATTTAAAGTATTTCTAAAAAGGTGTGCACCCTCTTGAAGATAAAATTTGGGAAATTAATTTGAATTTCATTCTTATAATTATTCTACAGATAATTAAACATATCAATATTCCTTTCAATTTAGAACTGGGTGGTAATAATCACTACCAGCGTTAAAAATATTCAATTGCATTCACATGTACTTTGCGGAAAAATGTCTTATCCCTACTATTCTTTCTATGAGCATTTATGATAGAAGTACCAAAAATCAATCTAGCTTCTCCGATCTGTATTCTCTTCTCCGATATGTACAGGAAACTCATGCTTTAGTACCAAGCATTATTCTTTTTATGTCATTTTAGGCTACCATATCGAAATTATGATTTAATCGAGAAGGATTTTCAAAAGGAACTCCTCGGCACATCTTTTAAACATGAATAACTATGTTTCCAGGACGGCGGTCGTAAGATGATCCGTACGGAGAGCGGCGGTCGCGTGCCGGCGACCTACCGCAGCGGCCGCTACGATGACTGGCGCAAGCGGAACGCGCCGGAGCACGACCACGACGAAGACACCACGCAACACGACAATAGGAAGAAACCGGGTGAGTAGTAGTGATTAGTATAACAGTCGGCGAAATTCGTGAGCACTTATTTTGTCGAATTCACATCACTCGTGCTGTCGCTTCACGCGATTGGTACGTCGGGTAACGTTCATCGTCTATTGGGTATGTGACGGTCAAGTCGTACTAAATTTAAATTGGCTGAAAGTGCATAATGCCTTCGTTCCTTTGTTTTTATCTGTGTTTAGACTAGTGAAGCTTACTTAAACCTACATCTACACCATAATTATCTTTTTGTGACGCCAGTCTGTCTAGATACCACCACCCTATTGATACCTTTTTGTGGAGCCAGTCTCTCTAACTACCACCCTCCAGCTTATGTCAGCCGCCAAACAACTCATTTTGTTCCAGCTGGTCGAAAGTCTGTAAAACCCACAGGTGGGTTTTACATAGTAGTGGGAACAATGCTGTCAAACCCTGATACAAATATATAACTAAAAATCGACATAAATTACATTTTCTGTGAGCCTAAAATAGAATACTTTATATATAATAATTATAATACTTTCTGCTGTTGCTGATAGATTTTAGGTAAATAAAGAAATAAACCTTTATGCTTACAGTTTCTGAATTCCGTCCTCACTGGGTGAAGCACAATGAACGGATGACCAAGAAGAAATCCGAAGCGTCCTCAAAGGAGTTCCGCAACAAGCAGCAGATCGTAAAGGAGCGACTCAAGAAGGAGAAGATGCAACAAAGACTAAAATTCAAAACGCGCGGGAAAAAGAAGAAGAAGTAGGCATAAGAGAAAATAAAACTCTTATTTTCACTAAGTTGTTTTTCATTTCTAAGTCTATCATTGCTGCAAACTTTGAAATAAATTGCAATAAAACGAAATAAAATTCAGATTCGCACATATTTTATTTCAATTCAACATTCCGCATAGAAAATAATATTATTCATACAACAACTGGAACATACAATCGATACATTGTGGATTTACAATTATTTAAAATATTCTATCTAGCGACGAAATTCTCAACACGACCAATCTTCATGCAATACAATTTTTCCTAATTAAGTTGTAGCAAATTTATTTTCCATCTGCGCTCCTGTACACTAAGTGGAAAATTAATTAAAGACCAGTACAATTTTCTTCTCAATAATACCATGGATCGTCTCTAAAGGCAAATTATATATACATAATAAAATTGAAAATTATGTTAAATGAAAAAAAAACCGAAATGTCAATGTCGTAATAAACTATTACACCTTTAAAGACAAACCCTTTACAAATGAAGTACAAGTTTGTAGGTTGAAAATATTAGTTGTAGCTGATAATATTGAATACAGAATAAAAAAAATAAAAATTGCGATTACAGCTGCAATACACAAAATATATATATATATAAAGTATACATACTTTCTTACAGCCATAAAAACGGTTGAAACATTTTTTTTTATATATTTCAATCCCCTGTAAAATTATTTATGTAATCGGTTCGCCTTTAGAGATGGTTGATACAAATGGCGCAGACGTCAAAAATCCTTTACTCGCAACTACCGTGTTCGCAAATTCATTTGGTGTCTTTATTCCTATCTATAAAATCGATTATTGAACAATAAATTCTCATTTAATTACACAAATACAACACTTTCCCTATACCGTGCGACCTTGCCACGTCATCAGTATAGAATGGACGTAATAATTTTATCAAGGTTCTATTCCAACGATGCATCAAATAAACTTAGTATTTTATACTGTAAAAATTAATATTAGAAGACTATCATAATTATATATGACAATTTCGACGTACAAGACAATAAATAGTTCGGTTTTGTCGTATCCACATTACCCAAGGGTTTTTTCACCGAAAACTTGCCTTCCCTTTCAAAGATAGCATGATCGGAGATAAATTAATTCTACATTAACTTGTTACACAATAAAATAAGGTACGTACCACATTCAAAATTTTCATTTTCACAAACAATTGTTCATATTATACAGGTTAAAACTTAAATTTATTCGGATGAGGAACCTAAAACTAGACCACTCTACACGCGTGAAACAATCAGTCTTCTTCATTGCGAAAATTATCAATATTTCCGTTAATATTTACAATTTTATTAGCAATCCGAACAATTCTTTAACAAATATCGGGACAGGAATTTACAATGAAAATTTTGTATCTATTGACGGAACACTTAACCTTTGAAACACCCTTTTGTTCGCTAAATCAGTTCAAGTAAGTAAAATAAGTTCAGCTATTAAATATAGTTTTGTAATGCAAAGTTGTGTAAATATTGTTTAAAATTTACTTTTTAATTGTTCATATTTACTTATTAAGAGCATTGAATATACAAGTGTTAAAAATACGAATGGAGAAAAAGTTGTTTATATTCAAAAACATAACATAATAAAAAGTTAACTTTGCTGTATTTTCTATGATATTATTAAAATAATTAAATTTTTCCAAATCAAGTGTTGCGTCAACAGTTTACATTAGTGGAACAGTGATGAAGGCTGAAGTTTGTACAGTCCGCGACTCCTCACTACAATGGACGGTCAAATGTACACTCATCATAATAACACATAAGGGTGATTGAGCAATGAGAAACGTGATGATTGAATTTAATTTAAAGTTAAATTTCTTGTGACAAAAGCAAGAAATTCGTTCACCAAGTGTATTTTTATTTATATTTCAATACAATGTGTGTCGACTTCCATATGTTATGGCACAAATGATTTACAAAATCTATGACAAAAGCTCATGCAAATTTCGAATGTGAAATAGAATCGTTACATTACAAGGGTCACGCAAAATATAATGAATTATGAACAGTTATGCTCAAAATTAAATCCTAATAATAAAACATGAGAAATATAGACACTATTTAATGTATAAAATGAAATGTTTTAAGATCATAAATTATTTCTATCGCCTTATTTTCAGTCATGTACATTCAACTCGCACAAAGATGATCTTTAGAAAAACAGATGAATTATTTACATAGACAACGAGCGTAGAATGCATGTTATATATTGAGGATGTAACTTAAGTGTTGTAAGTATGTATAATCGTCGATTTACTACGATCCCAAAAGGGACTTTTAGGATAAAATTTTCGGAGAAACAATTTGACAACTAACAATTATATGCGTTTGTCCACGATCTCGAGGTGCATTTAGAATAACAACTACATTTTTAGTTTATTTGAAGAAATCCTTAACCTTAAGACATTGGATTACGACATTCAAACAATCATTAATCATTTCATATAACTTTGGCAGCACCATACTATACGTTGTTATGAAAATAGAAAGATGAATAAAGACCCTATTCCTTAGCAACATTTTGTTTAATTGCTGTTGTTAAATATTATGATGATTTGGTTACTTAAGCCCTTATTAATAACCCGCTTTCAGGCTATGATCACAATCTTTAAAGTCAACCTGTTACACCATACTGTAAGTATGAAATTGGTTTATTAAAATTGATTCTGCAATCTGTGACTATAGCCTGCAAATGGTTTATTAATATAAGCCGTAATAAGTTATCACTTACATAACATCTGCAACACCCGATGTAGTTTAGTCTAAACGCACCTTTAACCGCACCAACACGTCACTTAATCACTTATAAATTTGTTACATCACTTTCAAAGTCACAGTCACACATCACAGTATCCCGTTGGTGTAGTACTGGTAGTTGTCATAGAGCCTGGTGGACAGAGAGTGCATGGCGTCCTTCACCAATTTGTCCACCAGGGCCTGCAGCTGCTGCTCTGTCTTGCCGAGGTGGAAGCGAGCTCTGAACGATGACACTGCACTGCTACTCCGCAAGCAAGCAAGTTGACCACCTGAAATTAATAAATACTTGTTAAATTACTGGAGCTGAAATGGATAATGGACTATGCATTCTACAGTCCATACATACCTACGCATGTCAAATAGGGTAAACACAGAAAGAGTTTAACGTAAGAAAAAAAAATTGAGGCAGACAAAGGAAAAGAGAGATGGATGATGTATAGAACATAGCGGGATGCAGGATAGCAGTTGCCACCAAACGTAATAAGTGGTTGCAATTAGAGGAGGCTTATACCCTGGAAGGACTATAAGCCTCCAAACTAAGGTAATTTGTAATATTGTAGCAATCAATCACTTTCGACCGACACAAGGCACTGGGACTAAGATGGAATTTATTAATTATTATGACAATTACCCATCCGCATAGTGTCGACGAGGTGTATGATCTGCTCGCAGTGTTTCCTGGCGGCGATGAGCCCGCGCAGGATGAGGATCTTGAAGTACGCGAACATATCCGAGCTTGACCCGTCCATCACCTCCACGAACTCCGCTGTCAACTGGAACCAAACAATAAACATACTATAGTAATATTATAAAGACAAAAGATTTGTATTTTTTAAGTTTGTAACAAATAAACTCAAGTAGTGGACAGATTTTCAAAATTCTTAAATATCCCTTAGTTATCCCTGAATAGCAGGCTATATTGCACATCTATGCAATAGGTAGCTGTGCGACTCCAACCGCGCGGTCGGCTGCCGCAGCAGTAAAAATGCCGGACCAAATGCGTGCGTGCGTTTGACGTCATAACTCTTTATCTTGTTGAGCATACCCATCCGAAATAATTTCCATTCTAAATTTACTATTTAAGCTACTTTTGTGAGATTTTCTAGCACCAACCGTTTACTTTTTAGAGGGTTTTAAGTTTACTTTACACATAACCTAACAAAAATATCACTTTAAAGCTTAAAATTCGAAAACGGAACCCTTAATCAAAAAACAGTTTCAGAGACAACGATTTTATTGAACTTGTATGATAACGTACTACTTAGTTTTCATGCTTCAAATGACAGGTAAAGCCTTCGGTCTCGGTTATTATTGACAGTTGAGTCGTTAAGCCTTTTTCCTTCAATAATAACTCATTGAGCATAATTAAGGCGCTTATATATGTAATGTATTGACATAACCTACCTTGAATGGTGAACTCTCAAATCCCAAATTCTTAGGAGATATTGAGAAAATAAATCCAAAATCAATATGGATTATGTGCCCCTCGCTGTCCAACAGTATGTTGCCGTTATGCCTGTCCACAAAAAAAAACGTATTTATTTAGTATTATTACGTAGGGTTTCAATTGGAATGAATGATACTTTGGAAGTTTGATAATATCAATAGTGACAGTACCAATACTAATGATAGTAATAGGGACAGTATCAATATCTAGCTTACAGTTGGATAGAGCTTGATTCTTTGACAGTGACAATGACAGTATAAATAAATGTCAATAACATCGACAGTGACAGTGACATTGACAGTACCTGTCCTTGAGCTGCAGTAGATAGCTGGTGAGCGCGTAGGCGGCGGCGGAGTGCACGAAGTTGGCCTGCGCACGCAGGAAGCCCTCGCTGGCGGGCGGCCCGTGCTCCAGCTCGAGCCACGCCCGCAGCCCGCGCCCCGATTGACGCTTGATCTGGTGCAGCGACACCGAGTTCAGCACCTAGGAACCAACACGTCAAATATATGATTAAGGAGTTAATAGCCCGCGCTTCGCTTTGGTATATACCTAAGGGCCATAGACGGGAGTCCATAGACCGTAATCACGGTAAATGTTAATCCAGGCTTAGCACAATAAATCAATAAAATCCCCATTAAAATTGTAACCGCAGTATTAGCGTGCACATAGGCACAGACAAACAGACAAAATATCTACAAATCATTGCTTTGGGTTACATTTTTTACTGAACACCAACCCTAGTAATTGTTTCTCCCAAATATCTTCCACGAACAAACAGCAATCAGTTACAGATTTATTATATGTATTGATATCTATAGTACATTATGGTACATGTGTGCAATGGTCATTACATATGAGGAGAAGAAGAGTCGCAAACGAGTGCAATAACAAAGTCGAGTATGTAATGATCAACGCACACGCATGTCATTCAACATTTTTCAGCAAACTTGCGTATATTAACTATGTATTACCTCGTATGGCGATGGGATATCTTTCATTTGGCAAAATATTAGTAGGACTAACCGGCTGTATCAGTCCAGACTCCTTGTCCAGACACAGTATCTCGTAGGGCCGCAGCCGCAGTGGCACCCGCTCCAGGTCCCACACGGCCTGCAGCCGCCGCAGCAACTGCGCCGCCAGCATCTCCTGTCTCAGGTCGTCGCCCACCTTCACGATGCAGCCGAGCAACCGCCAGCCGGACAGGTAGCCGTAGGGGGAGGACTGCTTCATACGGGCCAGTTTACTTTCCCATGACTCCTGGAATTTATAACACTTTTTGTGAAAACATATAACATATTAATAACTAGCGTTCCGGGTTCGCACAGGTAGACATTTATTTTTAAACTGCGTAGGGAACCGACCTCGGGGTTGATCAACGCAGTTACCTATTTCGTAGATATGCATGGCCCTCCCCCGCATTTCAACTCTTCCTCAATCACCATAAATATTGCCTATGTTACTCAAGGATAATGTAGGTTTCTAATGGTTAATTAGGTATCACATAGTAGGTATTGGAAACGCTTATAGCTAGCTCGACGGCTCGTGCCGATCATAACTGATTAACCTACGTAGGCAAAAGCGAACAGTAGTAAACATCTCTTGACGCTTCCGGGCCTCAAAGGGCTCGGTTAAGCCGTCGATCCCGATTGATATCGTCAGATGACAGTAATTGAGTGTTGTCAGAGACCTTAGGGCAGTTTTAAAAAAATTCGACACATGTGTTGATCACTAACCCGTTCATCAATACACATAGGAGGAGCATGGAGTATACTCTAGGGCTCCTTAAAAGAGATCCGTCCTTGATATTTGAACCTTATATTTGATCAATCCTTAATATTTAATCAAAAATGAAATTTCGTTAGATGAATGACGACTATTTATAGTAAGTCACGTCAGTTGTCACGAGTCTTGAGGACAGATGAACAATGTACACTTGGCGAATGTACAGCAATCGCACGATAGGCGCGTACCCAATAGACGACGAACATCACCAGACGAACAAATCGCGTGAAGCGACGGCACCAGTGACGTGAATCCGGCTATGTTACCTTGAGCGCTAGTGCGGAGGGGTCGGCGGGGTCGTGTCGGAAGGCGTTGGGCGGCGGCGCGGCGGTGGCGTCGGCCAGTCGCCGCCGCACCTCGCCCGCGCCCACCGCCAGCGACTCGCGCGACCCGCACGACGACGTCGACTGGGCCGACATAGCGGACACGGCTGACACCTGATCAAACATATAATAAATCTGTACATGCAAGGAAACTTATAGAGGAGGGTTTATACGGAATAGAACCCAAATCGACAATTTATAGATTTTTTGTCTGTTTGTCTGTTTATCTGTTTGTTCGCCCTGTTTTGCCTTTGTTCGCGCTTATCTTAGAAACGGCTGATCGCATTTGAATGCGGTTTTCACTAAGATTGGATCTACACTTAGGGTTATTTTACTTAAAGTCGGTGCACAAATAAAAAAGATATGACAATTTAAAAGAATTCCGCCTATACAAATTCCGCGGGAAGGGAGTCGCGGGCACAGCTAGTATCAAATAAATACAGCTCATACACGACTACATAAAAAACGCACAACCACATACGCCTGCGATACTGAAAAATAGTGGCTGCCTAACAAAAATATTCATATAGCCCAACCACCTTAAAAAACACTAAAAATCCAGCACTACGCGATAATTTTTGTTTCAAAGAAACAATCATAGAAGCAGCCAGGAATAACCCAATAACAGTATATAAAAAAATACTAAAATCAGGACCTTGAAAAAAATTTTAGATGACATTTTCCACTAGGCACTAAATTCAAAGTCACTCTCGACTAATATATTATATTTTTTCTTTTACTCACTCTCAACTAATATTTTATTTATTTATGTACACAGGAGTAACGTTTTACAAGAATAATAAAAATAAGGGTTTGATGTACAAAGGTATCAATGTTTATTTTATGATCTGTTGCTTATAGCACTAAAATGGCCATGCAGCTGAAACATTGTTCATTAAACTACGATCAACTGTGTTTCGATCTTAGCGCTGAGTTGTGCTACAATTTGTATTGATTTCATTTATTTGTTTGCAAATTTGAAAGTTACAATGACACGACACGAGGCGACATACCGTGAAATGTCTCCGGTTAGTAATAATTCTACGATTGGTACTTATATTTCTTAGTGAACAGAGGAAGACGTTTCTCTCACGAAGTAACTGAACAACGTACCATTGTGTCGTGTTTTTATTGTTTAGCGCTATCTTATTTTCGCATTTCATTCCCCCAAATGCAAGAGACTTCAAGCAGTGGTAGCCTAGCGGTTTGAACGATGTCTCACGGGAGAGCCTGAGTTCGAACCCTGCACATACCTCTAATTTTGAAAAGGTTAGTGGAAGTTACAAATTATTTATCAACAGCCCTCCCTGAAGGAAAGCATCGTGAGGAAACCTGCACATCTAGGAGCATCACAAACAGTTAAAATTGTGTAAGTATCTATCTTGTCGCGATTATAATTTGTGTATATATTTTGTCGTGAGGTGGACTTTCGCCTGTTTTCCTTAGATTGTGTGATTGTGAGCGGAGGCTGGGCCCGGCCAGCAATGGGACATTGTATGAAGTATCTCACCTGCGACAAACTATCAGGAGCGGGCGCTCTCGGCGCATAACTCGAACTGACTTCATCGTCCTCATGACTCCAGCAGTCGCCAGCGTCCACATCATCGAGCGGCGAGTACAGCGACAGAGTCGGCCACTCCGGCACCAAGTTCTCCTCGCTCTTGGTGTGACGTATCGGTGGGGAATGCGGTGCGGGCGGCGCCGGGGGCAAGAGTCGAGGGGGGAGGGGTTCGTGGCCGTCCGTCTCGAGCACCTCCACGTACATTATGTAAGGCGCCTGAGGATTCAAGTAACCGATTAATGTATTATTATTTTGTGATTCAAGAGACCTGGGTCTCTTTTTCTTAAAGCCGACAATTCGACAAATGTATGACAATCTGACAAATTTGTCGAATTGTTGGCTTTATGATACAGAACCCGGGATTAAGGGGGGTATAATCGGTTAACTTGTTACGTAAATTAATTGTTTTTATAACAGCAAATTGGAAATGCGTTGGATTAATATTTCATTCCTTCTAAAGTTTTATGATAATGTCAGTTTATATCATCACCAATCGGGGTTGCAAGGAGTTTATAAAAAATGTAAAATAGTTTATTGACTGAATCACAATTGTTCCTATCCCAGCCTATCGCCCTAGTTAACCTTCAAACTACAACAAAACAAACTATTATATGAAAGTTCTCCACTGTCGTATATTCTCAATAATAATAATTCAACTTCTCTAATCCTCAAGTTGCTTAGCAATTGTCAAACATTTCATTTCAATTCATTTCAATTCAATTCATTCAATTCATCATAGTTTTAGTTTTTATTTATTTAAATCTTAATTTATCCAAACATTGCATAGACAGATATGTTATTGAAAACATTCCACAGATCACCCACCTTATCCTTACTATTGAGCACCGCAGCAGCCGAGGGCGGTATCCTCAGCACATAATGCGGCGTGGGATGCAGTGGGAGCCACACCCTCGCGGGCAGGTTCAGGTCCAGGGTCACCAGCTCAGCTCGCAGACGACCAGTACGTCGCTCCTTGTCCGGTACCGACGCGAGTCGCCTCCCGATATTCGTCAGCGCGTTTAAGAACTGGAAGAATATGAATCTAATATATTATTATATTAATATATACAAATTACGCGTCACGGTGTTGGTCCCCGATGGACTCTTTAAATAAATATTGAATTTTGTATCGTACAATGCAGAATGGCTCACTACTTTCTAGCATGTTCTAGCGATTATAGCATGTTCTTGCTTACTCCAAACTACTTAACCGATTTTAATAAAATTTTGCGCACCGTGTGCAGTTTGATCCAACTTGAACGATAGGACAGTTTATATCTCAATTTATAGTCGCAATATTTTTTATTACGAATTATTTGTTTACTATCCTATAGCCACGATTATCGATTAGCTCCAAACGATTCCAACAGATGTCGATACCTGTTGACTAGATTGGGTAAGTATTCAATAGATGGCGCTAATAATAATTAATTATAATTATATGTCAACGTTGTATATTAAGACATTCTTTAGTATATCAGCATTGCACCCGTGCGAAGCCCCGGCGGGTCGCTGGTGTATTATATATTGTGAGTGTATTTAAGAAACAAATTAAATCACGGCTTATAGAGAAAGGGTATTTTTATAGTGTTCATGAATATATTAATGCCAAGGAAGCTTGGAAATAATACACATCCGCGGCCGTTTCCATCCAAGTTGGTTCTTTTATAATAAATGTTGTACTTCTGTATTCTGTATTCTTTTGAAAAGAGGTGATGAGGAGTTCCTTTCCCAGTTTCTTCTCTTTATTATGACACCTTTCCGAAACGGTGGTAGATTCTAAATATTTCACGTTCATAAGTGTAGATAATACCTACATGAAATAAACGATTTTGATTTGATTTGTGATGCAACGATCTTCTTCGCCGTCATTCATTGACTACATAACCTACTGGCCACCTCATTCTCAACACGTCAGTTTCTACCACTAATCGACCTTACATTAGGATTTACCGACCAATAGTTGTGATTTATAATATGGCACAATTTTAAATCGACCAATAACGGTGTGTGACGTCCATTAGTCAACGTTGTCGACACTTATAAATACAAGAGGAGAGAGTAGAATAAATAT
This sequence comes from Racta chiria, assembly GCA_018249195.1. Classification (NCBI taxonomy): domain Eukaryota; kingdom Metazoa; phylum Arthropoda; class Insecta; order Lepidoptera; family Hesperiidae; genus Racta; species Racta chiria. Next base: position 11,651 of record DWKC01000560.1, read on the forward strand.
ACCCTCTATCACCGGTATTAGAATTAGTAAAATTTATATTCTGAGATACGACAACAGTCACAGCACGCTCTTGCGTAAATAACAATAATAGACTTTTACATCAAAATCATGACAAAATCAATGTCTGCAGGTTGCTCTTCGAACACAAAACGCCGCGTGCGCACGTCTACGTCAAACAAAAAATCGTCCGCTCGACAGCTGTTATGATGGCTTTGTTGTAGTATTTTGTAATCTGCGGTGAAATTTCTCCCGCTTTCTTTCTCGGCTGCAACTAACCGTATTTTCAAATTATGATTGTATGTATAGCTCTCTAAGAAAGAATTGTACTCTTCAAATTACTATATCTTCTATGAGGATGTTAATGTTCGTCTGTAATTATTCAATAGGGTTATATATTCGAGTTCTAAAAGCGGCCATAAAACGTTGAATACAAATTCGTTAGTCTAAACTTATGGCGAGGAAGGAGAATTAAAGACACTAATTCAAATCACAAATAAATATTTATATGACATATATTTAAATGCCTGCTCCGATTTATTATAATCTATTCCTCAACCCAAAATAACCCCTGACTTCTTTTCTGACAACTTTTCAACCCCGTAGTAACCCCTGAATTCTTTATTTTGATT
>DWKC01000561.1:0-12279 GCA_018249195.1 Racta chiria
GTCTTTTATATTAGATAAGTTTAGATTGTAATATATATATATAGTATTCTTGAATACATTATACACACAAAAATTAACACATACATTTCAAGCTCGTTTTTATGAAATTCATATATATATATATATATATATATATATATATATAGAAGATGAAATCAGATAAGTACATTGAATTGACTACAATGTTGAATTGACTACAATGTATTCAGTTCAATAGTAAACTTACTGAATGAATTGTATGTCATTTCAGGACTTTGCTAAAGTGCTTCTGTATTAAACGTATTTCAGCCAGAAATCACTTAAGCTTTACAATTGCATTATATAGCTATCTAAATATTACAATGTAAATGTTGCAATGTAACTTTATGTTTAGTGTAAACATTTATAATAAATGAACGACATGATCTAAGTAAAGGGAATCGTGCATCGTGCATTTATTTTAAGCTAGCTTATTTGTCAGTGATTGTGTATTTTGAGAGAGAGGTGTCATACGATTGGAACGTTACAGTTGATCGAGTGTCGGGGTTATAGTTTTGATTGTATTCATTTGTTTTATAGAACACGCTCTGTTTTTGATTTGAATCCAATTAAAGAAGTTAATGTATATGTATTATGTATGTATAATGTATAGATAACAATACATTTTAAAACATGTGACGCCGTATAGCTAGTTAAGCTACTTTTTTACTCGAATCAGTAGCAAATAGGACATTAATCTGATAGAAAGGCCCATTCTAGGCTACAGTCTGTTTCTAGAGGTTCATTAGTGTCAAAGATTAGCATGCATAAGAATGCATATTGTTTACCAGTGCGTCCAGTTTCATCCCAACTCCAACTACATAGCGACGGGCTCAATCGACAGAACAAGGAACGCTTCACCGACTCTTGTTTAAGCTGAGGGCTACACGGCTAGATGAAAGTGTCACTGCAGATGTAATTGGTTTTAATAATATCCATGGTTTACGCTGGTTTATCAGTGTGCTATCCCTTCATCAACGTTTATTTTACTATTTGGTACAGTAAATACAATGACATCAAATACCTTGTCACATATTTCCAGTATCAAAGTCATTTTTATAAAACACATAACCCTTCAAAAACTGCACATCGAATATCTATGATGTGAATTTTACGCTATTTTTCCCGGGAGTGCGACCTATGCCTACGTTATAAAAGCAATCACATAATATTGTTATAGCGTGTTGTCGTAATGTTATTTTGAATTTTGTGTCTTTAGGTCGTGTTAAAAGTAAATAACGTAGGTAATTTAATTGCAATATCATTTATTTAATTCACCTGTAGAGAAAATTATTCCTGAACATAACCAAATCGTTCGTGGAATTTTACAATTCACGGAATTAATAAAAAAATGGATAGACGCTTACACACTCATTCCTAACGCACTAGGAGTCCCTGGAGTGGGATGGATAACAGAAATACGCATCACAAATTACACAGACATAACCCGAGAACTGACATTCATCCGGCACATAAATGCGTGCCTCGGCTGGGAATCGAACTTGGGGCTGCCACTACCAATTAGACCAATGTTTCCCAAGGTGGGGCCCACGCCCTACATTGAGGAAATTTGATAGTTAAGAAGGGCAATTCGAAAATGAACTCGAAACGACTTTAACCCTTTCGCTTCGGGTCGTTTATATGCAATATCGGTATAAAATTTAACAAAAAAAGTAATTAATTAAATAATTTGATAATAGATAAATCTCTATTAAAACCATTTATGTTTGTTAAGTGAACAAATATTTTTTTTATGTAAATAATTGTGTATTTTACATAGGGCGGTTAATATTTTAGAAAGGTTAAGGAAACACTGAACCAGACAATAATAGATCTAACTTTAAACAAATATCTTATTCGTTGCTGTTCAGAGCTCTCTATATATTTTATATTATAAAGTTTTTTCATCCGACCATAAAACACTCTTAACGTTTCAAAAGCCGTGTATCGATAGTGACGTGAAATGGTTGCAATTTTTATTCGGGTGAAATAAAGCGCGGGATAGAGGTGAACGGCGAGAGTTGTTTTTATGAGAGAAGCGGCATTTGCCACACGTCAGGCCATTCCTACGCTATAGATGAAAAGAAAATAAGTTTTGTTGCATATTACTTAAATAGACTCATGTATATGACTAGAATAAAACGAAATATGTATTTTATTGTCAAATTAATCATCCGTGAAACCCATTTGGCTATCTACCTTACTATCTACCTTACCCGCCAAACAGTTTTCACACTAAAGACTTCAGAGCCAGTTGTGTCTTGGTCGTCAACGCATCGGCCGTGCCTTATGTATTTTCGTTGTGTATTGGCAACGGTGACTATTTGCACTGATGCGGTTCGGTTGCTCACTTGTTGGGCATTTTAATTAAAAAAACGTTTCTTAGCTTTTTTAATAAATAAGTAAGTTTGTTAACCGACTTGGCGGCGGTTTAATGCAGCCGCTCGCGTGAGTAGCCATAGGGTTTCGGGAGAAAATTTTGATGACAAAATATGTAGTGTGCATGCACTCGGGTGACAGCCTTTAGATTAATACAGTCTATTGAAGCTTTAAAATACAAATAAACAAACCGTAGTTAGTTTTTCATGCCATAACATTAATTGACACTTGAGTTCGTGCTGACTTCGAACTGGGGCGTCTTTACGAGAGGTAAAGCTGAAATTACTAGACTAACACTGCTAAAAGTTAAAGGGTGCCTTCAACCCATTAATGGCCTTCTATTGAACACGGGTCTCTCATCGTGACTGAGGCCTAGACATGCCACCTAGCTGCTCCAGTGCGGACTGGTGGAGGAGATAGTGGAAAACCCAAATTTCGGAAGTTTTTAACCAAAGGCTTTCCACATGGCCAAACTACGTGTTATAAAAACATAGCAACTGAAACCGACGGTCTTACGTGCCGTCCAAAGCACAGATGTGTTCAAGAACTGAATGCCACCAGGGTCACCAATCCTCCTACCTACCGCGCCCACAGTTGGTTACTCAGTTGATCACTTAGCACTGGAAGTATTTATTTACTGTTCCTTATAAAACTAGAACCAGCGAATAAACCAATCGTTGTATTACATAGATAATTTATTGTTATCGGTAGGACATTAGACCCGCTTTCCATTTTGAAACGATCCATCTTTGTGAAGGGAGTGACGCTTCCAGTTGTCGCATTGGTCACCGTCCGGCGTCCGCTCCGACCGTACAAAGAGATGGACGGTAGGTAACATTTAAACTCGAGTACGTGAGAACATGACCTCCACATTATGCACGTTTACAAGTTGCTACCGCTTACGATGGCTATTATACTCGATACTGTGCCCATTCACAACATAATGGTTTGTTTTGTTGTGCTCGTGTTACGGTTATTTTTACGTAGGTCAGATTTGGTTTGAGTGAAAGTGAGTAAGAATATCAATATTTGTTTATGTGTGTTCACTGCTGGATGTCATTGCCCTTTTAAATAGTTAAGAGATTTATAGATTTTTTCATGTCTATCAACCAGCTTTTTAATTTGACCATCAAAAAATAATTTTTAATTTTTTTATTTTATTTTTAATTAACATTTAATTTTTAATTTTGAAAGCTTGTCTCTACAATAAATAAATAAATATCTTTGCATAACACACACACACCATCTGACCCCAAACTGAATTTTAGCTTGTACTATTGTGATCACGAATGACAAACATGCATATATATTTTTAAAAACATACTCTTTAAGATGTTTTTGACACACAGAACATACATTCCTGTTCCTCGCAGAAAAGTTTGTCCTAAGTGGGAATCGAACCCACAACCTCCAGCTTAGCAGTCAGGTTTACTAACAACTAGGCCAGCCAAATGTTTATTTTTTATGCTTAAATTGTAAATAAATTCTTACAATACCTCTGTTACTATCAGATATCTTAAAATTTCTAGTAGGTATCTGCACTCTTTTTGCTTTATTTACACTCTAAACCAAATCAACTTATTGTAAAACTATAATAACTTAGTTTTATTGATGGATATATTTCTATTTCTTTTTCTTTGAACATTGTATAGTTATATATATCTATATAACTTACGCAGCGTTATTACAACGCCCTTAGATGGTCGACTGTTAAAGTGCTGAATCATTGATTTTTCTGTGGTTTCTTTTCGTTCTCTTATATTAGTTACATTTAGAGTATTATAGCGAACTACAGTAGAAAGTACACAAACTCCACGTTTAGGACTTCGCCCTAATAATAGGCGCTGTTGGGTAAAATGAGTTGATGAAATAGGTTCTGGCCACAAAAAGTGTACGTAATGCAATCATTATTTTCATTGCCTCTTGCTCTGATGAAATGGATGGTAAGATTGCCGGCTTCATTAGTTTCTTATATTACTTTTGCTATTCTATAGTCATAGTGCAGAGTTCAACCCACACGAGCTTCGTTAAACAAGCTCAACCGTTAACTGCTGTAATTACCGCTTTTGTCTTTGCTGCCGAAAATGAGATGCTCTTTGTGCGCGGCTCTCGTACGCTGACACTGGCTCTATTATCGCCGACACTGTTCCGCTTACATATTATATGGGTCGAAGAACTCTCATTATAAATAACTGTATGCACCATAAGCCACGCAATCTGATCACTATATTTACAAGAGATTATACTGACTGACTTATACCATAATATGCTCGAAGGTTCTTTGACTTACATAAGCACACAACAGAGATTTTGTGTGCATGCACCAGTGCCACGATAAAACGTCGCTATACGTGATAATGTCGCAGGTCGCAGCGACGATGTAAAACTCAGATGAAAACTATGCATTTTCATACAAATTTTCATCAGACAATGTTGTTCTTACCACAGTTTGTCGTGGCGTATGTTTTAATGGATTATTTATTTGCTCAATTAAATGAAAATCTTTTATTGGCACTTTTTACGTTTTAGTGTGATTTCATTTCTATCAAAACTCCAGATTCGCATTAGAGAGTGGCAGGCTACAGTAGCGCCGTGATAAGCGAGCCTTAGACTAAACTTCATATTCCAATGAAGACTGCAGTAATTACGAATGGAGTTTTGAGTATAATTGTTAACAATTCTTGTCTTTTATAATGTGGATTTAATCATCGTCATGTTCGTCGTTTGGACCTCGAATAATCGGAGCTAATCACATCTATGAAGTCGAGTTAAGCCCATTAGTACTTAGTTGTGTATCGCTAGTTATTAGTTGCCGCAGATGATTTGCAATAATTGAAATAATTGAACATAATATCAAATATTTGAAGGCTTTGATATCTAATGAATAGTTTCTGTAATTACTTAACACTACAATACTTTTCCCAACACACTTCAGGTCGGTTTTTGTTTATACCTGCTCGTACATGTTATGTAGGTATTGCTATGATTACGTGCCGTACAAAATCGATCACGAAATCATACAAAAATGTCAAGTAAAATCAAATAGGCCGAATAGAGCTCACGTAAAAGTGCAAGCTATCTATTTTAAATTTTATTGGAATAATGCACCGTTTACTCGTTTTTCTCTCACGTCTGTATACTTTGAAGTAGATGTTGTTTTATTTTTGTTTCAATTACAATAATTACTGCGTTGTCTGGTGTGTGAGCGAGATGCTATGATTGTTTTGCGTGCAACAAGGTGAAGTGAACCCATCAATTTGCGCAGAGCCGCGCGAGTGGTAACCAAGCCGATTTCGCTAAAGAGGCGAAGTAAGTGAAGTGAGATTCACTTGTGAGGTTGCATAACACTTTGCGCTGCTTTGTATTGGCCAGGCCCGTGATGTCAGTTCCTGTTCAATTACCTGAGGGTTTCCTTGTTTCGCTTACGTTATTATCTTTTACAAACCAATTTGCTCGTGGCCGTGTTACATTATGTTATACTGTAACATAGCACTACAAACTTTTTAAATTTATAATATTTACTAACCGTTGCCTGTCGACGTTACCCGCTGGACCTACTTACCTACAATTTTTGCAATTGTTTGCACATGATTAGATGATCTTTAAAAACATACATCCATCCCGAAATTTTCCAGATTCCTTTCTTAGTACTTCTTCGCAAATCAAGTTTCTGTATCCAAAGCCACGCTTTTAAAGTGATAAAAGGTAGGCCTGTAGGTCCCGGTCCCCGGTATTGTAGTAAATTATTAAATATGACTTAATTTTTTATAAATTATTAAAGTTTTACTGTGAAAATATATTTGTCATACAATTTGTACACAAAATTGACGGGATAGTTCGCTTTGATCACGCATGTTTCTTTTGTTACTCTTTTTCGCTTGCAAAAAGTAGTAACATAGTCAGCGTAGTAATAAATTCAAACCGTATTCATTGTTTTCTAGACAGCGGAAGGGAAGGTCTGGAATATGCCGATATCAACCATAACGGCGAGGCGTTCGGGCCTCCGATGTAAGGCTTTATCGGATCCTACGACTGTTACTAGCAGTTTATGTGCTCCCAGTATGGGCATTCTGCTTCCTCTAATGTTTACCTCATGTTCACTTCCTTACTCGCTCGCCCAACACCAGTAACACTTTCCTATATTTGTACCTGATAAGTTATCAAAATAGCGCTCAGTGCTCTTTATCTATCTTCCTTTTTCAGTATACGCGTTTTTCAAATGTATGAGAAAAGTATATATTCGTTTTAGTTCGAAAACATTCTCATAATATCGTCGGTTTGTTGACATACAGTTTACCTTATTACTAAGCAACTGGCTCTGTCATGACGTTGTAATTAGACGCTTTGATGCTTGTAAATAACGCTGGCAGCGTTATCATATCAAAGAATGTTGGAACTCGAAAGCTGTTAACTACGTGGCTGGAACAGCGATAATCCATAATAATTTGTTGTGATAACAGGTCTGCTGTCGGAAGGCACGGAGGGGAGCGGGTGCCGGACCCGTCGCAACGCATGTAATGAGCAACGCGAATCAATGAAGCAGCGCGTTTTATTATATTAAGCGCCACGATAAATTTACATCGTCAAATAGCGACCGTCGCGCCGAGGCACGTTCGGCAAATAGAATAAATACGTGTTTCTCGCCAGCCACTCCCGACTACCCCGCGCCCCACCAAATATAATTTGCCCCCAAGTTAAATGCTACCATTAGAGCGTGTGGTGTAGCGGCTTAGATATGGTTCAGGATGTCGATCCATACAAATTTCATATAAGACACTACATATAAGACATATCTACATATAAGATTTCGTAAAGAGGTTAAAGTTAAGGTTTGGAGGCAACCAACAAAAATATTGTACATAAGCGTAGTCTTCAGTCGCATAAAAGTATCGTATTATTGTTATAAAATAGAATTTTAATTTTAATTGATATTTCATTTAATACTAAATCATTTTACTTTGTGGTTATTTAAATGATCCGTTTATAATAAATTTATAAAATCAGACACTGGTTGCCCAAATTTATTTATAACTAGCTGTGCCCGCGACTTCGTCCGCGCTTGAATTTGCTCTTTATATACTTATATATATTTCCTGTGTGCGCGTGTACGTCACCGATTCATTGGAACGACAGTGGCGCCGTCTGTCGAAAATTGTTTTTAACAACTCAGAAACCTCCGTTGGCTCATGTATATCATCTTTGCTAAAGATCATCACATGATCAAAGCCGTAGTTTACGATGCTATAAAGATAAATGTATGTACAGACAAACATTCGTGTTTATATAAATAGATTATAGCTGTAATTTAAAGTTTAGTGATGTTGACTGTAAAATAATAACTTTTTGATTTGTTATCTGAATTATAGCGTGTCGCGTGCACAAACCGGTGTCGCATATGCGTTCGTCGCAGTACGGCTCCGTCAACACTGAAACGATGACGGCGTATATCAGAACACCCTGCAGCGTTACGTACGTATGGCTTATCGTAAACAGAAAACATTCATCTTTTAAACGGCTTTTATGCTCCGCAATTCCCGCCTATAAACATCATGTCAACAAACTGTCATCGGTGTATAAAACAAACAAAATACACCGACACCGCAACTGCATCTAACGACGTGCACAACTATCGAATAGGCAAGTTAGTGGAAAAATTCATAAATAGCAATTAATAATATGATGAGGTAACAAGTAAATCTTGTTTCATCTCAGCTCGTCGTAAAGTATAACCTCGTTGGCTTGGTAATTCGCAGTTAAAAAGGGCCTTGTAAAAGGCTTGACAAAGTGATTAGCCGGCGGCTGCGCAGCGCTGGAGGAGCTAACTCACGATTACGCGCGTCGTTGTAGAATAATTGCGGACATCACTCGAAGCTCTTGTTATACAGGTCAGTAGCCGTCGTAAAATTTGATGATCACTCTGACCTAAGTAAAGCAATCAAATGTTTATAATTGAATACATTTTACTACATTACTTTGTTTCAACTAAAGAAGATTGAAGATTTAATTTTAGAACGTCATAGCTTTTGGAATATGCGTAGGCAAGAATATTACGTGAACAGTCAACATGATTTTAAAGGTAGTAAAACAGAATGCTGTCAGATATCGAGAAGATAACGACGTGGATAGTCTCGGGATCGGGGACGAACGATGAACTTGGAACGGGTTTGTCTGATCCGAATCCGCTGAGTTCAATAAGCCGGGCTTAACATCGATCTTCGATTCGGCGATTACGGACGCCAGCGTTGACGGATGTCAGCTTAACTTGTCTGTCACCGGCCAACAGAGTCACCCACCAACCACATTAATCTCTATTCCCCGAGAGCAACACGTGGATTTACGCATCAACGAAAGTAATTTAAATGCAAATCATTTTAACTTTGACGAAGTCGTGACTCTAATACGCTAGACAAAGCTGAAACCTTCAAATTAGTGATTAGGGTAGTAGCGCCGGATGTGATTCGTCCATATCGTAATTATTGACAGGTCTACTTAGTCTTTATTTATAGACAAGTCAATACAGTTTCTATTGAAGTATCAATAGAACTAATTGCATAGATTTGCAACACCATGGACTGATGATTTTGATGTAAAACTATTAGAGAGCCTAAGTTGTAAATAAATCTTTGTCTTAATATGGAAATATTTATTTAGTGATAAGTTACGGTCGAATATGAATTTTAGTATTGTTGCAGATTTTGCAAAGCTTTAGTCTTAGTTAATAGTTTAATATTATAGGTCGACAATAAAAAAAAACGTTTTAAAGCGCTTTTAAGGTAAACGGAACCATCACTGGAAATTTAGTTATATTTATGAAGAAACATAAATATCTAAATCTTTGATACTGTCAGTCACTAATGGTTAAGTTCCAGACTATTAATAATTTCAGTATAATTCAACAAGCGTGTAGAGCTGAGTTAAACAGAAAATTCGAAATTGTTCTTTCAAAAAACCGATGTTGCTTGTCATAAGACAAAGGTCTTAGCATTGTAAGAACAACCGGACTCGGGCTGGGCGCAGCCGCGGTCTTTGTGTGCACCAGAACAATATTACTGGCGTCTTGATAAATAGGAACGACTGTTGTAGTAACAATGCTGGCCGTAAGCCGATACGAGCGCTATCGACTACTCGATTAATGACCGCCTCGTCTAAAAGAATAGTCTATAATATTTATTATCAGATAACAACTCGCTACTGGGTAATTCGTGTGTCTCCTACCTCCTTGCCGCATCATCTATGCATTACTCACTTTCCGTTCGCCGATATCAATATATACGGGCGTACGCTTTTATTTTATAAATCGTGTTGGGTTTGTGTTTCGTATTCTTCCATAGAAGTGTCACAGGAGCCGTGGTAGGTGTTCGTTATTTGTATTACGACCTACTCGCTACACAATAAAACGAGTAACTTTAATCTTAGATAAAATACGCCTTCATGGAATTCTTGTGTTAACATTGATTGTGGCATAACTAAAACAAAGGGACTAAGTTTAAACGTTTTAATTGTTTTTTTTGTTTACTGCCTCGAAGCTTTTATTTTCAGACCTGAAACATTCTTCTTCGTTTATTTTTTAAACGCGAGTTTAAATATAAATAATACAATAATCTACGGATTATATACCAAGTACTTAACTACTTGCTAATAATATTATGCGTGTGTAATTTAAGTTGAAGTACGTGTAAGAATAGTAATACACCTTTTCTATGAGTTCCAAACGAAATTCACCTAGTCGTATAGTTCCCAGCCGAATTAGGTATGCTGGACGTAAGCACGATTGATGGCTAGATGGCATCCACGAATTGTTGCGTGTCCAATTGAACAGTTCGACGATACGGACGATCTTACCGTTATTTATCTGTTACCATTCATAAGTCACGTCCTTGTTTACCGGATTCCACTAGAAGTTTACAAATGTTTTTCTATAAATGAATGTAAGTCGCTTTCTATTTATTGCTATTTTTTCAGTTATAATTCTTTATATCATCAACGGTTTACAAAACAGGTAACAGTTTTTAAATCCACTTAGTGAATGACGTTGACGTGACGTTCATAGCCGTCTTGCGTCTATCCTAACGGGCGGTAGGCCTGCTGGTGCCATGAAAACTTGAGACACTTGGGTTGGCCACTAACTCCTCCAGCTATCCGCACTGGAGCAGCGCGGTGGAGTATACTCTGGGCCTCTTTTGTTATGCGGAGAGACATGTGCTCAGTAGTCGGCAAATAATGGACTGAAACCAAAACCACTTCAAACACAGGGTTTTTCATTAAGCCTGATTTTCATGGATTTAAATCTTGAAAATGTAGGTATATACAAAGTTCGATGGCTGTCTTGTTGATAGTCTTTTAATTAAAAAAACATCTGATTTATACAAAGCTTTTCTTAATTACTCTAGTAGTATTTTTCGGAGATGCTGGAAGAGTCTATCGGAGTCTTTTAACTTTTAATATGTAATGTACAAACACGAGGGACGTGACAGGAGGCAACAGATCAGTTGAGTTTACAGTATCTTAAAACGTGCCTAGTCTCAGCTTTAGTAATGAAACCAGAAAGGATGCTCACGTCGTCTGTAATTATCGTTAGTGTTTGTTAAAAACTAGACTCGATTTGTTAGCGGACGACGCGACGCGCGACGCTGCAATTAGCGGCGATTTGTCGCGGTGCTGGTCGGACGCGCACGGTTGCGCTTCCCATAGCCGAACCCACCTGCTTCTTGCACTGTCAACGGCTTTAATTAACTTTTTGTCTCTCGTACTACTAACTAGTAGCTACGGTTTTCAAAGATCCGTAAGTATTTATATAGGGGTATGAATAGATCGCGAACATTTTGTCTTTAGTACAACTTGTACTGTAACTAGTAGGTACAGTTTTCAAAGATCTGTTACTACCCACTTCTTTAAGATGACGAATAGATCGCAAACTTTGTTATAGTCGTCTGATTAGTATGTAGCTGATATTAGAATAATTACTAAACTTTTTTATTACTTACTGCGTTTTGATGAGGGATTTTGACTGTACAAGTTTTATCTAACTAATACTATTGATTTCTTGGTTCAGAGCTTTTTCTGCTTCTTATAACATAGACTGCGACCGACATTAGGTCGGGTTGTGACCTGAAATTTAACCCATTTTTAAACTATCATGGATCTCCAGTGGGAAAAGAGATCGTATACACATGTGTGTATACGTATTTCTGTTGATTGAATCGTTTTATATCTTTAATTTTAAGGAACTTGCATTTTACAGCTTAGAGATTTTTTTTGGCTAGCTGCCGTCATTTTTGGCGGTCTGACCCACAGTGAATGGCATCGCTCAGTCGGATATGCAGTTTTTGCTTTGCTTTGCATTCAGCTCGTTCAGAGTTGATCCGTCTAAGAAAGAAAGGTGCTCATGCCTGTTTTAATAACTCTTTGAGTATCATTGCGATATCAACTAGAACGTTAGCGGCATTCCGGATTATCAATGATCGGTGCAAAAATAAGGAACAAAAGCATTCGGCGATACTCAAACATAGTTGTTCCGTTACAGACTTAAGTAAAAGTGAAATACAGTTTAAAATCTTATGTGTAGTCTAAGACTGATCGTTATTTTAATTTCATGTAAAATTAAAAATGTTGCTAGCAAACTATAAAAAGTTAAAAAGTTTTGTGAACTCAAAAAAACCTCTGCGTGCATTTTGTAATATATTTCCATATGCAAACTCATACTTCCTTTGTTTTCATATTCCCAGTCATTTCTGTACAAAGATGAAACCCACATCTGGTTGAAGTGCGGGTTAGTGGAGACTTCGTACACTTTTGAAAACATCATAAAAAATGATTATGTACGCAGATATTCTCGTAGTATTTTTAACCCAGAAAGAAGTTATGAAATAATTCAAATGTGGA
>DWKC01000562.1:0-12277 GCA_018249195.1 Racta chiria
TTTTCGTTTATGGAAACAAAGAAAAAAAAAGAAATATTAAAAAAAATATTCAAAAGCAATCCTGTAATCGTAATGCTGGCAATAAAGTTTATTTTATACGTTTAAATACTGTAAAATAACAAACAAATGTAAAAAATCCTAATTTCTTAAATTTATTTGCGATAGAATCTGATTGTTAAAATAAGTTTTTATTTTATTTCAATATTTTTTTTTTTATTCCAAAAAGAAACAACTTCAGACCTATCAAATTCAAATTCTAAATATTTATTTCGTCATAGGAACATCGAGCTGACTTAATGAAAGTCAAAATATTACAAAAAATGTAAGTCGAAATTATTACCATTTGATTTATTATGCAATACGATACCTTTAAAATTGTTTACAACTACCCTACAAATACGGCTTCACATACTAATATTTTTGCATAAAATTACAAAACCAGATATTTTTTTATCAGCTGAAGAAGCTAGTTGTTCATGAAATACCGAATTTTACAGCATTTCGTGACAAAACCACTGTTTGGTTGAGTGTACGTACAATTATTTATCAATTTAAGTAATGTTAGGTGCATTTATCTTCTGCTTCGCCATAATGACTTCAATTAGAGGATCATTTTTAAGCCCCTGTCAGTTTGCTATACTATAATGATGTTCTAATAAAGCAGCTCAATATTTTTTATGAAAGATTTGATTGTGAAATCGATATTCAATAGGTTCGAGTATTCGTTAAGCGAGTAACCCCAATCGAGTCTTCCTGGGACGAAATATTAGATTAGAATTTAGAATAACATGATTTGAAAAAGCAATAAACATATATTTTACATCTACCTACATAAAATATGTGACTATTTTAACACAGTTATCAGTTAGTGACAGTCATGAAGTCCAGGATTCAATTCCTAAATTGGACCTGATATTATATGAACGTAGGTGTTGTGATGTTTCGTGTATATGTTTATGTCATAACAACAAAGAAAGAAGTGCTCATACATTAGAATGGGATATGGTCCCAATTTTTCGTTTAATATTTTTCGAAAGTCATCTGGTTTGCTTACATCACAGTTAAATATACTGTAAGTTAAATATTCTGTAAACATCTCTACAAATCTAGTATTGTATCTCTCTCTTCACTCTAATCTCAATGTACTCTACATTCAGTCAACCAATTTGACTCGTACAAGCCCACTGGAGTCCAGTAAGGTCACTCGCAGCGGTATATCAGGTAGCACTTTCGACTTGTTTTATTTGTAGCGGTGGTTCGGTAAAAAACTGGTCATGATTAGATAATGATGCCTTTGTCATTAGATATCGGAGGCAAAAAGTGACGACGGTGTTAGGGTTGTCAATTATAAATTGTTGTTGTAAAGCTTGTTTCCCACGCTCTATAGATGGTAGTCCTGTTGGTTGTGATCCTGCTTGCGAGGGGTTTACGGGTTCGATTACCCGGGCAGATGTGACAGATAATTTTGTCGACATCACTTGATCCACAATTCCGAATCTTTGTGCGGGGGTCTAAGTGTTATTATTCTGCGGTCGGCTAACGGCCTAGCATTGCACCAATACGCTTCCCATGGTGCGCAGTCTTCTGGATCGATCCTGCGACTAAAGATTATTATGAACTCACATAAGTGTTAATCTTGGCAGCAACTGAATTTGTCAAATAACTTTTCGCTGTTTATGAATGAACTCTAGTGGAAATATTTCTCGAAAAAACCAAATTTGATCGGTCGATCGTAATTATATGTGAAAGTCTTATGAGTAGCACAGAAGTTCCAACAATTGGATCGTTCAGTAACCTCAGCGCCAATCCGCGCTGGCTCATCGCTTTCTCAATCAAAAGAAAAAAGGGTTTCATTGAATTTTAGTAGGATCAAAATATAACAAACGATAATTCTAACCGTTATGTCACATTATAACTTTCTTAAAAAAATATTTTAATATAATCAAGACACTTCTTGCAATTTTTTTGATTTTGGGTCAAAATATCATTTAAAAAGGATCCAACAGGATGTTCCATTTGTTTTTAACTCGTTGCACTGTGGACCATGCACATTTGGTTACGTTACGGGTACTCACGATATATGTTTTCCTTGCCGATATTTCACACTAGTTCAGGGTCATGGCTGACGGTAATGGTAAGCATAATAATAATTTAAATAAACGATGAATTTAAGAAAGTGCCAACCCTAGAGTTCAGTAGCACGGGAGCCAGCGAGTTCAAAAGCCAGTCACGAGCCAGACGAGGCGATAGCCGATTGTGAACGTGCGCTATACTTTATTACAAACTACTATTATTGCTATGGCCGTAGTTATTATGGCTATATGAAGCGCACATAGCCCAGTGGCTTGCGTCGCCCGCAAGTGATTAGGCAAGTTGTGTAACAGCGAGTGGTTAGTTGGAGGATGAGTGGCAAATGATACATTTCTTGAGCACTTTCGTGCGGAGCGCGTTTAATACTGGTTCAAGTGGTTATCGTGGCAAACTTCTTGGTTGCTACCATGCTTCGGATGACATGTAAAGCCTCAATAGGTCTTCGATAGATAACAGTTGTAAAGCTACATCGGAGGTCTTCGAGTGATATAAAGGGAGCATAAAAGGGCATCTTCTTTGCAACCCTTATCTGTTCCACTACTGGGCTTGGGTCATCACTCACAATGTGATGGGTAAAGACCATAGTCCAGCACGTCGGCCAAGTGCGGATTGGTTGACTTCACACATCTTTGAGGAGAACTCTCGGGAGTGAAGGTTTCATCACGATGTTTCCTTCACCATAGCAATGTGATAATCAACTTCTGATACGCACATAATTTTAAAATTTTAGGTGCGTGTGACCGGATTTGAACCCGGGACCTCCCGTTCGAGAGACCAACGTTCAAACCATTAGGCTTTCACTGCTAAAAGGGCATACTTAGGAGATATTTATGTAATCTGGCTCTAAACTAATTTAAACACCGGTGGTACATACTGTTATGTTTATTCACTATGTCTAATATTATCATAGTTTAAGTTGATAATAATGCTTACATAGGGATATACTTAAAGATCGTAAAACTTGTGAATTATAATTATGATTACACGAATCAATATTCAAATGAAGGTTGTTGAGTTTTGTAATTTATTATTTATGTGTAATGTGAAATATAAAGCTTCAAAGTGATAAATTATAGCTAGGGACATTTGCACCCCCTACTCTATCTCGAAAAGGGTTGGTTCTGGAAATCTGGAAAAATCTTTTTTTTTTATGTTAAGAGCAGGCAAACGGACAGACGTGTCACTTGATGATAAGTGATCATCGCCATCCATAGACATTAGCAACATAGACAAAGAAAGAAGGGAAATAACCGGAATCAATAACGTCGCTAGTGGCAAGTCAATAGTAGCAAAATTAATTTACAAATGGTTATTTCAGCGACTATACTACATTGCAGGTATTATACTAATTACAGTAATATACTAGCTGACCCGGCAGAGGTTGTTCTCCAAAATATCTTAAATTTTAACATAACTTTAATAAATACTCTTCGCATTTTTTTTCGATATTGCACCTTTTGTATGTCTCCAATAATTTGCCTGATCCCTTAGTGTTCCACATCAGATACCCACTTCAGTAGGGGGTTTTGTAGTAAGAAATATAACCCGAAACAACTATTTTTAGAATAGAGACTATTTATCTGTTTGTCTGTGCCTTTATTCGGGCTAATATCAGAAACGGCTGATCCGATTTGAATGCGGTTCCCACTGGCGTATTAAGCTAAGCTTGGATTGACACCTGAGGGTATTTTACTGAAATCAGTGCACAAATAAAAAATATATTACAATTTAAAGAATTCCATGCGAACGGAGTCGCGGGCACAGCTATTATACAATAAGTTGATGAAGTTTTATCCTTTTTCGATTAGTGGTTTGGCTGTACATTAATAACAGACACACAAACAAACAAATGATAATTTATATAAGTAGGTTAATCAGGACACATAATTGTTTCTACTTTTACACAACCTACTCTTGTAACAGAGAGAAGAGTATCGTGTTACAGATAGTGTACCAAAACAGAGCGTGCTCAAAACAACCTGGGGTTTCTTGTTCATAATAAGGGTTAAATTGAACGTTTAGTATCTTCACTTGAGAGGCGTAAGGCATAAGATATTAGATAATTTATGTAGAAGTTTATTTTTGTATCATAAAAATCTCTTTTCATGTTATAAGTAGGCAAACGGATAGGCGACTTGATCACCATCGCTCATAATCACACAAGAAGGAACTATTGATCCAGCTTATTAATAACCCTCAAGCAACGAACACAAAGTGATGGACTCACTCTCAACATTTGTAAGTGGAGGGAAGACAACAATAAAAGGTATGTAAATCGCTAAAGCAACCGGGTTGAATAGTGAGAAAAATGTACCCTAGATACACAAACATTGGATAACTCTTGGTTTCCGATTAATTACTTATTACCTTCCGAGCAACCTCTGACTCCTTGTTCAGTTCCTCTACCGCTGAATCCAAACGTATATTAAATGTCCGTTTACATTCATAAAAGTATTAATATTGGTGTTAAATGTGTGGTTTATTAATAAATCATCGCACCATCATCACGGCTACCCGAAGATACAACAAAACGATGACTAAAAGATGACAGAAAGAAAAATAAGCTACACTTGCCTAAATGTCGGTATAACAGTGATAATTAAAAAGCTAACCGCTGTATACCATCACTTGTACCGCACGTTATTGGTGTAAAACAGACGGTCCCTTTGATAGCTACCCTTGGAACCTGACACCGCTTGCAGCGTCTCAACTTGAATCTTACGGTATTGTAAGACGATGATGAGCTTCATATTATAATGATTAAGGTGCTTCCACACTGACAGCATTCGCCAGTAACAACATTTAGATTAGGGAGGTGAAGCGGGCGTTACAGTTCGCATTACAGTTATAACGTCAACGTGAACATTCAAGGCGAACTTTTGGTGTGAGAGCTTATTATTATCGTAGTTTGTTTAGCTGTAGTAGCATTTAAAAATCTATGATATCATCATTCATCATTGCAACCCATAACTCTCCCACTACTGGGCACAGGTCTCCACTCACAATGTGAGGGGTGCAGGCCATAATGTACAAAGCTGGCCAAGCGCGGATTGGAATACTTCACACTCCTTTGAGAACTTTATGGAGAACTTTCGGGAGTGCAGATTTCCTCACGATGTTTTTCTTCACCGTAGTAAGTGTTAATCAACTTCTGATACATGCATGCAGCAGGATTTGAACCTGGGACCTCCCGAGCAAGAGACCAACGTTCAAACTATTACGCTACGATGACGTATGTGATATAATTAATTATTATTATTATTAATTATATATTTTTAGAGTCTGAAGGGTTCACGAAAATATTTATAGGCGACGTGAGCGTGACGTGGCGACGATAGTTAATCACCATCGCCTATGTACATGAAACCCCCAATGGCGCGCCGGCCCTGATGGAAAGCTTTTTTACAGCTTTTTCGGGTTTCGTAAAAATTAACTTTATATCAATCAATCAATCAATTTTAACAATAAAAAAATCGTTTACCTACTTCATGTCGGTATTATCAATATACTTATGAATGTCAGATATTTAGAATCTACCACCGTTTGGGAACGGTGGCATAATAAAGAGGAGAAGAAACGGCGAAAGAAACTCCTTCTATAGTATTTTCCTCCTGCTATATTAGTAGTCTGTTCGTCAATCCGTCCATTCGTCCGCACTCTAGCGTAGAGATTCTTAGTCCTGGAAAGCTGTAACTTAGCATGGATAGTCATATTTTTCAAGAACTCCATGTCAAAGCGCCAGGTATACTTCAGAAAGAAGCTTATCATTCGGGAGATTATGAAATACTAAAATCTTACAAATAATTTACAATTATTTACAATTATTTAATTGTATTTTGTGTAAATACACAAGCAACTTGTGTTCTTAGACAAGTATCATACAGTAATAGGTAGGTATTACTTTCTTCTGTTAATTATTTGTAAAATTATAAGCGACGTTACAATGTAGGCAGGTATAAACTTTCATCTACACAACCCCAGTTCAGGGTGTGTTTACGTTACGAAAAAGCAGTTTTAACGCCATATTTATTTACGTTTAAACGTCGAAAATAATACACTATCTGGTGGCACGTGTTCGGTTTGAGGAACGTGTCGTTAAATTTTGGAACCCAAACGCCATCTGGTGGCAGAGCCCTAAACAGGGCGCGCGTAAAATATTTCAATAAATAAATAAACTGAGCATCATTGGTGTTACTGGACTTTTTGAAGGATTTTTTGTGACCTTTCTGATGATTTTGATGGTGACCACCCACGGTAGTCGCTTCCACACCAGTTGATTGTTAAAATTATAAAAAGATATAAAAGGAGGAAGAAGAATTACTTGACATTTTTTAAATACTTATTTTCGTAAATTACTTAATTGTGCAACAAGAAAGAATTTCAAATTCCTAAAATATGTTGCGGATATTTTCTTATTTGATCTGATAAACATTTAGAACAGAAATACAAAGTACCAGCGAGTAAAAGTATACATACAAAAAGATACTTTTTTGTCAGAAAATAACACGTTTTATATCGCAAGAGAAAATTTAAATTCAACTCTATTTTAATTCTATATATTGGTGTGCATCTGCCCTAGTAACTTTATTTTTTACATAAAATAAATTAGCGCTTGACTACGATCCTTCCTGATGATAAGCACTCTCGCTCCTTTCTTTTCCTTCTTTTTTATACTACTACTTTCACATAACACAGAGAAAAGTAGAAACAATATATAGTCCTGCACACATGCACAACAATAGGTGTGAAAATGTTAACGTCGCAGTGTATACGTACTACTGAAAACCGATCATATTCTTTGGCATGTACACTAGTAAAAGGTTGTAATAAGCTATTGCTTTCATAAATAAAAATATTTAAGTTTAGTGGTTATTTTAATTTATCTTTTGGCATGCAGTTTTTCAACATACAACATTCGCGGCAAAACGAAAAGTAATGTCGGTATACCTTTACAACAGGGTAATCGCACACTTATCACACACGCTTCGATCAACTAATCGATACATTACAATCGGTAAACAGTTACAATCGTGACTTTCTCGATGGTTGATGTTAGGTTTCCTATCAGCAACCTCGCCACGTTGCTAGGCCATGTTATAGGTTGAGAACCAGAATAACAATACAAACAGTTAGGCGTCGTGATAGTTAACGTGTGAGCTGCACTTCTAAGTGGCGTTGTTGTGTTGTTACGCAATATTTGCATAAGAAATGGTCTTTACGGATTTTATGGCGATATGCTAGATAATGTTATGTGGCAATGGCATTTTAAACGAAACGGATATAACGATTTTAAAGGTTCAAATACTTTATTGGACGCGAATTACATCAAGAACATAAAGATAGCTGCATTAATAATATTATTAATTTGACGGAATTATTTGACATTATTCCTCCATCCCCCTTTCTCCTTCGAATAACCATACGTTGTGAACATCCCGTTCAAACGATGCGGTTTTCCTTGTCATTCATCATGTATACCGCAAAAGAATGGAATGACTTGTCTGCGTCGATATTCCCGCCCACGTATAATGTAGGAGACTTGAAGAGAAGAGTGAATAGGCATTTACTAAGATAATGCGTCTAACATGTTAGACTTCATCGCCGCTTACCATCAGGTGGGATTGTTGTCAAGCATTAACTTATTCAAAGTAAAAAAAATACCGACCAGTCAATTCAAACTAGTCAGGAACGATGCAATCTGTATACAAGGTACATTATAGCTAAAAGAATAAGACAGTTGAAGTATCAATGGCCTGGAGTTCGAGGGACAAACAGCCGATGAGGAAGAAACGTCGAATAACAATCACGTCTCGGAAAAAGTGCACAGTACGCCCCCAACCAGGTGGACTAATCAATAATTTGAAGAAAACAGTGAGCACCCGCTGGATTCATAAGGTTCAGGACCGCTCAGAGTGACGCAAATCAAGAGAAACCTAAGTCTAGCAGTGGATATCCCATGGAGAGGCAATCAACTTAACTTGCGTCTGTCTGTTCATTCGTCTGTTTGTCAAGATCCAAGGCATAGTGCTAACAAGTTGAAGTTAATATCCAATACTCAGGTCTACAGTCTTGAGAGCTGGTGGGAGATCTCCCTTTACGAAACAAATGTGCGTTGCGATGATAATGATGATAACGAGCAATGACTTAAGTCATCAGACTATGATTCCGCTTAAGTTGACCAATAATTTCAGGATGTTACATATTCAATTTTCTCATGAGAAACAAAATGACAAGCGATTCAATTACGCTTACGCAAATCAAATGCTGTTTCGTTAAACCATAAGCGTTTTCCAAAGTACTAAGGTAGATTTTCTGTTGAATTAGTCGTAATAGGAAACCGGACAAAGCGTTTGCAACGCGTGCGTGACAGAAGTGGGTCAGGAACGCGCATTGATTCATTTTTGCAATTGTTATGAACGCGCACACGTGAGGTTTAGATGCGGTATGGGGTTTATATTCGAGAAGAGATGATAATTTTTAGTCTTTCCTACTAATATTTTAAATGCGGAAGTTTGTGATGATATGATGGATGTATGTATTGTATGGATGGATGTACAGATGGATAGATAGATGGATGGATGTTTGTTACTCTTTAACACAAAAACTACTAAACGGAATTGAATTTTACGTAGATATATATATATATATATATATATATAGATATAATGTTGTTATAATATCTAACATATAATTAAAATTGCCCAATATTGGAGTCAGATATACCACGCAATATTTACCCCAAAAACATGTTTGTACCACTGCATAAACTAAACAATAATAAAGCTTATAATAAATACTTACACACTCATACCCCCGCACTTTGATTCCCTGGTCGCGTGTGGCGTATAAAACACAATTTACTAAAACTTTTTGTGTAAAATGATTAGTCGATTTTTCAAACCATAAACTCTAACTCCAAATTTGCATTGTAATCGATTACGTGCCTTTCTAAGCCTCGTACATTCCTACATAGATGTCAATTTACAATAATTGTTCATTACATACAGTCCATAACAGGTAAGTGTAAACAACAACTGTAGTAAACTCGTTAACCTTACGAGGCAGGAGTTGTAAAACATCTCGTACGGCTACAAAATGATCTGGTTAAGCGTGAACCGCCCACGCTGCGTGGGTGAACCAGCCGACCGCAGGTTGCCAGCCTCTACAATAAAACGCATTATTGCAATCACTATTATTAATTTAAGTTTATCTCAATTTTATTAATATGCGTCTCTGTTCGTTTGGTGACTATTTTGATTGCGTATTATACTTGATTGTGTTGTGGTCGCTGGTATGATGGTTTGCGCGTTCAGGGTGTGACCAACTAACTGGTCAGACTGTTTTTTTTTTAGGATAACTCACACACGGCTATTTGACCCCAATCTAAGCGTTAGCTTGTGCTATGGTGATCAGACAACTGATAAACATACATATATATTTTTAAATACATACCTAAAATACATATAATTACAGCCAGACACCCAAAATAAACATTCATTCAACACAGAAAAGTTTGTCCTGGGTGAGAATCGAACCCACGATCTGCTCAGTAGTCAGGTTCACTAACCACTAGACCAACAGGCCAGTCAAAGATATTGTTAGTATGAGGGGAACGCACGAGAGATGCACACGAGGTTTGGTATCTTACTTCTTTATTTACCGAAAACATTTGTATTATATATTACATAATAATGTGTGTGTGTCATATTGCGGCTATCGAAAGTTATTAGGTATATTGGGTGCAATGACATTCATTTATGCTACTACGATTGCGATTGGGTTCTCATGTCTTACGTCTTTGGTCTTGAGATGATATTGGTTGTATTGTTTTGATAATAATATTTATCTATTTTACAAGTACTAAATGCTTCAATAGGTTTTAATGTAGTTTTTCTATTTCAGAGTTCTGTAGAAAATTCAGACCCTTAGTCTCGCTAACTCCGTCGTTCCATAGTCTAACACAGCGAGTAGAAAACTAAAATTGTACATGGTCATACATGTTTATCAAAGCGCTCGTGGCTCACGGGATTGCGACGATCCTAAGTGATCAGGCGAGTTAGGCAACAGCGGGTAGGTTAAAGACGTCGGCTCCGGTTGTTTCGTAAGATAACACTTGTAAAGCCATAAGAAGACTCGGAGTCTCTTTAAAAGTTCCGATAGTTGAGTTAGCCAATAGCTAACTAATAAAAGGTTGCGTACTTCGCCACGCTACACCACTGGAGATTGGATGACAGTACTATATAACATTAAATTACCTCTTTTTACTCCTCAGAAATACTCTGTTTACAGCAAACTACAACCATTGGTTTAGATTTACAATATTCAATTTTCAAAATGAGACCCATTTTGCACTATTAGCTCGCGTTCCGTCGCTCTCAATGAATATAATTCAATACATCAGTACTTGTACTTGATTTATATTTAAATTATACCTTCGCTGTATAATAATGAAGGCAACAGACTGTCCTACGCATGAAGCCACAAATTACAGTTTGCGAAATATTTCGCACCTGCTCGACGGTCGCTAAAAAGATTGGCAAATAAGGAAATTCATTTACAGTTTTATGAACCTGCTTGAAAGTGTTTTTGATGATCTGTGTAAGATTTTCTTAATTGCAGGTACAAAACTGAAGATATAATTAATCTCCCATAGATTCATAAAAGGAACGTTGATTGTGGGTATGTTAAACGCGTGGGACTAAAGTCGATTCCTGCACATATTTTTTAGGTTAAGAGCGTACGAGCTTCCACCCTCAACTTTGCCCGCGCGATGTAGATAAAATGTAGGCTATATGTTATTCCAGTTTCTAATCCATCTCCGTGCTAAATTTCATTCAGATCCGTTCAGTAGTTTTTGCGCGAAAGAGTAACAAAAAACCATTCATCTATCCATCCATTAATATTATAAATGGTGAAATAGAAATAAAATAGGAAGAAATTCGCCGTAAATTTCTCAACGGTGTGAGAATTTTACGAATCTGAAATTAGCAAGCGTGGTAAAGCCCGTACCCGCATATTGGATTTCGTGCAATGTATATGTAGAAAATATTGCCGAAACAATAAAAATAATATATGTTCTTGCTTTCATGTTTTCGGATAACAAAAAATATATCAACAACTATGAAATCCTTAAATGCTGTTTACAAGAACATTTAACCTAATCTTGTTCCCACTACACCAACGTAGGTGTTCATGAGGACACTTACAATCACCGAAGTAAATCATTCTATAGGAGCTAGTTACGAGTGTTTTGAAATTGCGTAGAAGACATATTTAATTATATGGTCATAAAAAAAACAGTTTAATATATTGTTAGGAATTTTGTCGCTAACTCCTAGTCTATATAGTAGAAGTGTTGAAATTTTTAACAACAAATTCTGTGAACAAATTTACCCCTTATTTAACAAGGTACAGTCGGCGTTAATTCTTCGACTCTATTACTTCGCATCCAGTTTCTGTAAAACATTAGACAAATTGACGTAATATTAGGCACTGCGTGCAACAGAAATATGTCATGGAGACGGTTGCGATATGACAATTAAAGTATTAATCTGCTTCAGATTTATTTTTATTTTATATGGAGGCAAACAAGCAGGCAGGTCACCTGGTGGTAAGTAATCATCGCCGCTCGTGGTCATTATAAACACTAGGCTGGGGAGACTTTATCGCGTTGCCTGTCAGGAAGGAAGTCATAGACCCGCAAGCGCGGGGAAGACAAATAAAGAAGGGAAGCAGCACATCGCTGTAGCAACCGGAACAACAAAAAAACAACAAAGCATTTCAGGACGGACGACCGAAGAAGAATGGGAATGGGATGACTGAATGACGGGGAGCAAAAGACGAGAACTGGCTCTTGGCGGGTTATGGGTTTGATGACTGAATGACCGATGTGTTGTCGCGAAGACACTTGGACTGGCTCTTAAGCCCCCAGGTGAGACTCAACTAGTTCTCTGGCTGACACAAGCATAAGGGAAGCATGAAGCCACGCTTGATTCAAAAAAAATAAATACAATACAATTAATAACATAAATATATATTAATAACGTAATATTAATAATATTATTTTAATGATAACTTATTATTAAGTTATCGTGTCATTTAGCCGTATTGGGGCGGCATAGAATACTAAGCCCAATCCCATGCTGGCTGACCAGGGTGTCGTAAGAGGCGACTTCCTTCCTGGCAG